>OZ012661.1:79898795-80193916 GCA_963942545.1 Oxycera nigricornis
ACTGGGATTTACTTACATACGCGTCGATTGAAACCTTAACAATGCAAATCGTATGTGTAGTTCGCAAGATATAACGCATGACAGCAATGCCCTTCAAAGGGGCAAAACAACAAACCCCCCGACCGAAGTTTCTCAAAAACTAATCAGCTCTTGAAATTGCAAAGACGCTTCGATTGACACCTCAACAAAGTCGATATGACATTGTTTACGTGAGTTATGCTCGTATAAAAAACCGTCCACGAACGTACATACGTACGTACGTATACACACACACATACATCTCCCTTTATAAAATCACTTTATATATACTCTATAGACCTCAAAACGTAAAGGAAAGTAGAAAATTTCAATTTCGATTTTCGAGGCGATTAAAAGAACTTCCCATGGGAAGTTAAAAAGTAAATTGTTAATTGATAATGGAGGAAGAAATTGAAATGTACGAACACTACAATTTTTTATTTGATGAGAGCTTTTTAAAGCATATGATCTTGCAGAGTATTGACTACAAAACATTTTACTACTCAAAGCGCTCATTACCATAACTGCAAATTTCATAAAATTTTTTGGTTTTCAAAATTTAAGCAGTTTTTATATTAAAAATAAAACACAGTAGTGTAAAAACTATTCAAAATCTGCTTAAATGATGCAAGTAGTAAAAAACTTTGATTTCCTTAACAACAATGTCTTTAGAATAAGAGTTATCAGGTAATATCACACTTTTTCAGTAAATTGTTTTCGTAACCATTCAAAAATGGTTTTGCTGGGTTCTCTTCAAAAACTGATAAGAACTTATGAATTTTATAAACATTTATGACGGTGTTGTAAAAATCAGGTTGAAAATTTATTTTTTATGAAAAAACCTTAATTTTTTGCAATTTTTTCTATTAAATTAAAAAAACGGGTCCAACGATTTTTTCATAAACTAAAAAACATCACAAATGACCTTGGGAACGGTTTTTCGGAGCTAATTAAACTAATCCTTTGAGATCAAGTTAAACCAGGGCTCCGGTAAAGACCTGGGGATCTAATTAACAATAAGTTTAGGATATTTAAGATAGATTATGCCACATTCGTCTTCAGACACAGTGTAACACTGAAGAAGGACACAACTTATGTCCGAAATATATATTTGAAATAAAAAAAAAATTGGAAATCGTGTATAAGGAGTAGTGTCTGTTATTTACTACCTCAATGATGCAAATATTATATTTAGTTCGCGAGAATGAACCTTGAAGGTCATGATGGCTTGTAATGATTTTTTTTATTTTTTATTTAATGATGATAATGAACATGAGAAAATTTTTTGTTGGTTTTGTCACAAAAATTGTTTGGAGTATATAAATTGTATAAACATTAATTACTATGCTACGTAAACAGGTTAAAAATTTATTGTTTACGAAAGAAAACCTAATTTTTTGCACTTTTTTCTTAAATTAAAAAACGGCTTCAAGTTTTTAAAAAAAAATTGATAGAATTAATGTTTATACGCGTCGATTGGCACTTCAACGATGCCAATCCTATGATTAGTTCGTGAGATATAGCGCATGCCAGAGTCAACCTTCAAGGGGTCAAAACAGCAAACTACCCCCTCCCCCCGACTGAACTTTCCCAAAAACTAATCAGCTCTTATTATTGCAAAAGTGCTTCAATAGACACCTTAACAAAAGTGATACGACTTTGTTTACGTGAGTTATGCTCGTAGAAAAACTCTCCGCGAACGCACGTACGTACTCACACACACATACATACTTCTTTATATAAAGACTTTAAATATACTCTAAAGACCTCAAAACATGAAGATATGTTGAAAATTTCAATTTTGAGGCGATTACAAGAACTTTCCATATACTGGGAAGTTAATAAAACACTTTTTTGACTTTTAAATTTTGTTACGACGTGTTTCGATCCTTAGATCATCTTCAGGTTTAATACAATTTACAAATATTTCCTGGTTCTATTATTCAATAACTAGTGGTTGAAGGATTAGTGAATGAGTGGGAGTGTGAAGAGTAATTTGCAGCTCGGATGAAGAAGAAATTCGTTACAAATTCAGTACCCAGCACTACAATCGAACAACAGTTTTACCCAACAGTGGTGAATTTGTCTTCAAATAATCTTGATGCAGCTGAAAAATCGCTTTTAGAGAATGGATTTAAATTTGCACCGACACCAATAACATTGAAGAAGGACGTTGAATTTTTTGCCATTGATGTGGAAGCTGCAATATATAATGGTCCAACTGAAGTGAAAGCAATATGTGCCGATATACTTATAAGCAACCACCAGAGAACTCGGCGACGAAATAGTGTCGACAATGGTAAGGTTTTAAATAAATTAAGTCAAGTTTTAAATATATTTCAAACAACCCTTCTGCCCCTGTTCTCTATGGCCTCCCTAAAATTCACAAGGCAAATATACCTATTAGATCTGTAGTCAGGGGCGGTGCTACCATAGGTGCAAATGGAGCGCCAAAATTAAAGGGCGCCAAATTACAAGTGAATCAATATTGAAAATAATACAATTCCTCATTCATCTTTCATTATATTTCCATTAATTTTTCTTAAATCAAGTAAATTTTGCTTATTTTGTCAACTGCAAAACATATCTACAGAATCCAAATCATGTAAACTTACAACTTTACATATTGTCACTCATCATCATAGGCTACGTATATGATCTATAACATCTCGCCTATCTATAACACCATCATCGCCAGCGGATTGAAGCTGGTTCAAAACAAACAACTTAACCCAAACGATGGGAAAATTCACACATGAATTTATGCACACTGAAATGAGTCATCTATGGGTGCTATAGGCAATTTGGTTCAAGTTAGAAGGCTTGAACCAAGTCGAAAGAGAAAAGCGATTAGAGATATGATAGCAACACAGTGTTCATGGATCATGGGAAAATTTTTCATTTGCATTTTCCATTCATTTTACTTTGATTGTATTAAGTATAATTGGGATTTTTTTAGTTTTGCTGTTCTGGTGCTTTTCAAAGGGCCATACAATTTCCACTTGGAGTCTAAGTCATGAAATTAAAAATTCTATTGGAGGGAAATTTTGGCATAAAATGGAAATTTGAGCATATAATGATCTGAAATCGTTACTTATACAGCTCGAAGCACTGGACAAATACCCGCTAGATGACAAACTCTCTCTTCTATTCAGAATGAATTCGAAGAGAAACTGATTCCTACATCGTCGACGGCCAAAGCATTGAAAGGGTTCAATATTAGTGATTTGAACCCTTTTGAACCTGGTGATTTTCAAAACAATTGATTTTTTTAATAACAATTTTGAACAGTGATTTTGATTAAACGTTATAAAAAAAACTAATTAATATGTCGGGCGTGAAAAAAAAGTTGTCGGGTAGTGAAAATAGGAAACGACGGAGGAAAGATGAAATTTCCAGTTCGAAGCAAAGGGCCGCTATGGAAAATTTTCTGGAAAGAGAAGTAGTAGTAGAAGTAGATCCTAATTATGACAGTCCCCAACATTTCCCTTTATCCTATAATATTGAAACAAGTTCATCGCAAGTTTTTGCAGGTAACTTAAAATTATCTTCACCAGGTGTTAGTGCAAATTATCCGTTAGATAATTTTGAAGATCCTGGAACCTGGCCAGAATTAAATGAAAATCAGATTCAACTGATAGTTAAGAAAGGGCCCTATCAAATTAAAGATTTCCAATTTCCATCTACAAAAGGTAGAAAATTTAGTGCAAAACTATATGAGCGAACATTGCAAAATAGTGAATCTGTCACTAGACACTGGCTGGTGTACTCCACCTCAAAAGATGCGATATTTTGCTATTGTTGTCGCTTATTTTCAAAAAACAAAATTAACTGTTCCTTGTCCAGTATAGGATATTCTGATTGGAATCATGTTAATAGACTGATTAAAGATCACGAAAAAAGTATTGTTATGTATATGACCAACTTTAAAATTTGGAAAGAGCTTGAATTGCGATTTTCTAAAAATAAAACAATAGTTGCCGAAATGGAAAAAGAAATAGCTAAGAAAATTCAGCATTGGAGGGAAGTTTTAAAGCGGCTTTTGATATTTGTTCAGTTTTTGGGCACATAATCTTTAGCTTTTAGAGGGCATTCAGACGTTTTGTATGAGCCCAACAATGGAAATTTTCTTAAATTAGTAGAATCAATTAGTAAATTTGACTCGGTGTTAGCAGAACATCTAAAGCGCATCAATGACCACAATAGTCAAAATAAATATTTGAGCAGTGACATCCAAAACCAGTTGATTGATTTAATATCTAATGCAGTAAGACGTAAAATTATCTCAAACATCCAAAATGCCAAATATTACTCATTAATTGTAGATTGTACACCAGATGTAAGCAGGAAAGAGCAGCTATCGTTAGTAGTCAGAATAGTCGAACAGGTTGATAACATTTTCACAGCCAAAGAATATTTTTTGGGGTTTTTGATTGCAGAAGACACAACTGGTGCTGAGTTGACCAAATTAGTTTTAGATCAACTTGAAAGTTTAAATATTTCAATTTTTAATTGCCGGGGACAAGGATACGATAATGGGTCGAATATGAAGGGGAAGCATTCCGGAAAGCAAACAAGGATAAGAACTTTGGAGCCTAGGGCCTTTTTTGTACCTTGTGCATCTCATACTATCAATTTAGTGGTTTCCGATGCAGCTCATTGCTCTAAAGATGCTGTTTATTTTTTTGATATTGTGCAGTGTTTATATAATTTTTGTTCTTCTTCTGTAAGCAGATGGGGCAATTTTAAAGAAACATCTCGCAACACTCAATTTAAAACCTCTTTGTGCTACTCGATGGGAAAGTAGGATTGATGCCATTAAGATACAATTTAGATGATATTTATGAAGCCATTGTAGAGATATCGGAAGAGGGGGAAGCCGTGACAAAGAATGCAGCAGAATCATTAGGAAACAAAATAACAGAATTCAAATTTATTTGCTGTTTAGTAATTTGGTACTCAGTCTTGGAAAAAATTAACGTATCAAGTAAATATTTACAAAGTCCAAATGTTTGTTTATCTGCCGCTTTATCAATACTGAGCTCCACTAAAACTTTTTTGATAGAACTTAGAACTGATTCCATGTACGAAAATTTTATAGACGTAGCTAAAGAAATCGCTGTGAGGATGGATGTCCCTTGTACCTTTCCCACATCAACAGCTTTAAGGTCAAAGAAAAAAAATTAACTTTTTGTACGAAGGTAGGGATGAAGTCATAACAGACTATAAATACAGGTTCAAAGTAGACTTTTACTTCAAAATACTAGATCAAGCCATTAGTTCTATGACTGAACGATTTGAGCAGTTACCTGATCACTCCAACAATTTTGGCTTCCTATACAATATTAAAAATTCTGTTTTGCCGGTGAATGAGTTAATGAATAAGTGTATCATCTTGGAAAAATCCCTCACGAGCAACAAAACTTCCGATATAAGTGGTTTAGAACTGTGCGAAGAATTAAAGATGCTAGCTACACTTATAAAGGATAAGGATTCTCCAATCCAAGTTTTAAATTATATATTCCAAAATAATTTGGACTCAATATTTCCCAACGCAGTAATTTCACTGAAAATCCTTTTAACATTACCAGTTACTGTCGCTACCGGCGAACGTAGTTTTTCAAAGCTGAAAATAATTAAAAATTATTTGAGGTCGACACTAGGTCAGGAGAAGCTAGTCCATCTTGCAACAATGTCAATTGAAAGAGAATTGGTGGAAAGTTTAGATTTTTCTGATTTGATTGATGATTTTGCCAAAATAAAAGCTCGTCGAGTAGAATTTTCTTAAATTGGGCCTATGCAATCTTACATTCTTGTGATATTTTAGCGGTTTTTAAATTATCTTTAAAGTTGTTACGTTTTGAAGGTGTACATTCAGCTCCATAAGTTCAAAGCTTACTATTAAATCAACCTGAAAGAAAATCATAATACATATATTGGAATAAAAATCAAACTTAATATATTTAAACATCTCAGATTAGGTGCTATTTCTTATAACCGATTCGTATCGTCTGGGAAGTACGGTGGAACAAATTCAACAAACGTGAATGAAAATCACTGAAAATTGATGGATAGAGTGATTTTTGCAAGAGACGGAGGTGGTTTTAGTCGGCAAAACCCGGCATGCCGAGAAACAGGAGCGACTCGGTATCCTTATTAAGATTTCCACCTCCCAACGTTGAAAAAAAAATTCGGATATTGTCGATCGATTCAAGTTGTTACATGATTTCATTTGAAAATATGAATAAGTGTTGTGTTTATTCATTTCCTACATTGACGGATAACTCGTATCTTTGACTGCCACATTTTGACGGAAAGGCGCGATATTGCATTTTGCTCCGGGCGCAAATAATGACAGCACCGCCACTGTCTGTAGTTTCCTTTTGTTACGCACTCACTTATAAAATTTGTCAACTTTTCAACAAAACCCATTGTAGATGAAACAGGATTTGTGTCAGATTTATTTTCCTCCATTCCCACTAAGGAACTTGACCTACTAGTCAAAGACCTTATCTTTGGAAAAATTAAAACTAAGGCAAAAGCATATGAACTATTTAATCTGTACAAAATTTGTAAGGATCAGAATTATATTGGATATGAGGATCAATTCTTCTCGTTTGAAGACAGTTTACTACTGGGATCACCACTTTCTCCACTTCTAGTAGATTTGTACATGGATTTTTTAGAGAAAATTATTTTGAGTTCAGTTAATCTCCATTCTTAAAATATACCATACTCTTCTGGTATAGGTATGTCGATGACATAATTTGCTTATGAGACAGTACGGATCGTCAATTAAATAAATTTTTAACCTTTTTAAATAGCCGCAATAATAGCATCAAATTTACAATGGGAAAATAAATAGATCGCACCATCAACCATTTAGATATTACCATTACTCGTCAAAAATCAAAATTGGAATTTAATATTTACAGGAAAAATACTTATTCAGATGTACTCATTCCTTATAACTCGTTTTATCAATTAAAAGTTAAACTTCCACTTTTGCAAAGAAAATTTGCAGAAGGAACTTTATACCATTGAAAATATAGCCAAAACTAATGGATACCCTAAGTAACTCATTTGAGGCCTTATAAACTAAAAACTCAAAATGAAAATTATTATAGAAATATATCCGATTCAAAAAGATGGTAATATTCAATCAAGGAGAAAGTTAAATTACGTAGGCTCCATCAACAATACATTGTCCAAATATTGAAGATACAACTCTGATGTACCTTTCATTCATTCGACTAGAATTAATTTAAAAAAAAATACTTTTCAGCAACAAAAGCAAAAATGATCCCCTTTCCCATTCAGGAGTGTATCGTGCAGCCTGTGGTAATTGCGATGCAGCTAATATAGGAGAACCAGGTAGGAGCTTTAAAATTAGGTACAATGAGCACATTAAAGCAACCAGGGTGGTAAATCCAAATACTACCATAGCCCAACACATTTTAGATACAGCTCATAATTGTAGTATTAGCAATTTTAATATCCTCCATAAAATAAGCAAGGGAAAAACTTTGGACTACCAGGAATACCTTGAGATTAGGCGGGCCAAAAAGAATATGGAAAACCGGCTGAATGAAATTACCATTCCCACTCCCATTCTCCACTCCTTTAACCTGTAGTGGAATCACATGTTCAACCACTTGTCCATCTGCACTCATTCATGCGTATTATGCCACGCATGCCCGTTCATCTCACTAATTTAAATTCAGCCACGCGTGCCCACAAGATGCCCACGAACAGTATTAACACATAAATCACAAGGGTCATTTAATATGAATTACATACGGAGCAATGCCATCCCAAACGTGACTAAAAAGTGTCAAGTAGACACGGCGCTCTTTTTGATGACCACTTGCAAGGCGTTGGAATCCTTGCAATGTGATTATGGGTCAACATGTGAAATACGGAAAACTAATGAAATAAATTATAGATTTATTACAAACATATGCATTGGTCCTGTGGGAAAATAGTTTTAAGTCAATGTTTAGTAAATAGAAATTAGGCTAAGATTTTGTATAAAAGGAGAAAGATATTTGGAATAAAACAACATTCATACAAGTGAATTTGGACTGCCTGCATCGGCACCCTTTCATTTGAGTGTTCATTGCGGCGCTTGCGCTGTACAGAAATATAGGCAGCTCACGCTTGCCATCAGCTTTGGCGCTAGACGCCGATATTTAGGTGAGTCCCTCCTTCCTCTAATTGTTATCATAATGGCCCCTAACGAAAACTTATTACATGGCGATCCTGCCAACCTATTTGCCGATATTTAGGACCAATAATGGAAGGTTTTGAGGAATTATGGGAACAATACTCCCCTGGTACACCAGCAAGAGCACCAGCATACAAGGCGACAGGACGAAAAGAACTCGCAGCAATCGGACCGAAGCCACTCACAATAGAGGACTACCGCAAGAAGATAGCGAAAAAGCAACCACCACCGCCGATCAACAAGGAGAAGAGGAAATATAGGGGTGGAAAGAAGGTGCGATTCAGGATCGAACGTGCGAACCTATACCGCTTGATAGCAATAGCAAAGGGCGACAACAGGAGGAAGCTGTTCCAAAAGCTAAAAGAACTAGAGAGATCGTATGTCGACAACATACAAAAACACGAACATGGGCAACTGCAAGTCGGTGAGCCAGTCGACGTTTCAAGAATACCAGCAGGCAACGACCACGACCATAATCTTCATAATAATAGCAATTACATACAATAAGTAGAACAAAAATTATGTTAAGAAACAGTCGAGTAGGAATGTAAATGTATAAAATCTTATAACGTTATGTGAAAAAAAAGAAATTTTTTTTTTTGATTAGTTGATGGACAAAATTAAAGAATTATTAATTGAAACAGAGAAACTTTTGTCTAATGCAAGAAAAGGTTTAAAGAGATCATATAAACCAGAGACAATACAAGAAAAACTAAATCGTTTGGAAGAAATACAAGAAACCTTAAGGAAAGAATTCGCAAAATCAGATTCTGATAAATATTTAGACTTGAAAATACGTTTCGTCAAGTCATCAAAAGAACTAAACCATATATTAATAAGTATGCTAACTAATGGTGTGGACGATCAGACAAACGACGACAATATGGCTAATTTCGAACTTCATATGGCGATGAAAGTCATTCCATCCTTTGAGGGTAGAGCAAAGGAATTAAACGCATTTTTAAAAATTGTCGAATATATAAACAAGAAATTGAATGATGCATCAAAGCCGGAACTAATCGACTTCGTCTACAATGTTAAACTTGCGGACAATGTGCGCACTTCATTTAGCGCAAACATCCCTAACACCTTTGATATTTTAAAAACTCAACTTTTGGCTAGGTACAAACCCTTGAACTCTGTCGCGAACATTCACACCTCGCTAAGTACCGTCACCCAAAATCGTTCATCTGTTACACAGTACAAAGAACGAATTTTGTCCCTTCTTGGCGAACTTAATCAGCTCCAAATAAATGATTTAGGGACCAACGTATCAACAGAGCAGAAACAAACGATTATCAGTCTGAACGACACTTATGCTCTGACTATATTTAAGAATGGTCTGCACGACCAATACAGAAAAACCATTTTTGCCGCTAGACCACAAACACTAGCCGATGCCATTAACCTGACAATGGAGTTAGAGAAGAGCAATGCAAACACCGCAAGTAATATACTACATTACAATACGCGAAACGAGCGAAATATGATGTCAAATAACAGATACAACACTTCGAATGGAAGACAACACATCCAGGCATATGGCCAGAGCAATAATAACAATAGAACGAATAGATTCGGTAATAATGGTAACAGAAACTTCAGTCCAAACAATTTTAATAATAATAATAGAAGGTACGACGCCAATCAGCGCAGTAACGGGAACAACTTCAATAGAAATAACGCGAATAACAGAAATAATTATAACAGAAATAACAATAATTTTAGAAACAGACAAAGCAACAATCGGTTCAACAATAGTAATATGAACATGAATAGACAAATCAACGTCATTCACGAGCAGGGAAACGAAGAGGCATCCGGAGAGGAATAACCAATAAAGAAGTAACAACTCCTACCGGATTAACAGGATACAAAACCACTAAAATTTACAAAGTATCCGCATCTAGCCCAAGTTTTATCAGGTTATTTTGCACGAATACCAAAACATATCTGACTTTTCTGATAGATACAGGAGCAGATATATCTATATTTAAAATAAATAATACAATATCGTACATAGATGAAAATAATATATGCAACCTTACTGGAATAACCAAAGAAACGATAAAGTCCATTGGTACAACTTGTTTAAATCTGAGTATTGGCGAATCTAAACAAATTAACACATTTAATCTAGTAGAAGAATCGTTCCCAATCATTACGGATGGGATTATAGGAAGAGATATCCTAGAGAGATATCAATGCAAAATTGACTACGAAACATACACAATCACATTCATAATCAACAATGATGAGGTCACAATACCAATGAATACGAAGCCATTAAAAATGTACAATTTTAGAATTCCTGCAAGAACTGAGGCTATAGTACCGATCGACCTAGACCGAAGTGAAGACAGTATAGTACTCAATAAAGAAATACAAAAAGGAGTTTACGTAGGAAATTCAATAGTACCGTCTAAAGGTATCTGCCACATTAAAATACTAAATACAAATAATGAACCATGCAACATCAAGAATTTCAAAATAGATACTGAACCACTATCAAACTATAATATATTAAAGAACAGCAAGGGATATAAAAATAATCCAGATCGTTTACGAGAGCTACTACAAACAATTAGATCAGACTACAAGGACGAGAGAACAATGGGTAGCCTAATGAAAATAATCGAAGAGTACCAAGATGTGTTTCATCTCGAAGGCGAAAAACTCTCAGTCAACAATTTTTACAAACAACATATTGAACTTTCTGACAGTACACCCGTATACATCAAAAACTACAAACTACCACACGCTCAACTGGAAGAAATTAATGACCAAGTGAAAGAATTAGAGCGAAATGATATCATAGAACCATCTATTAGCCCGTACAATTCACCACTTTTAGTAGTACCTAAAAAGTGTTCTAGTGATAAAAAACAATGGCGATTAGTTGTAGATTTCCGTCGTTTGAACAACAAAATAATAAACGACAAATTCCCATTGACGAGGCTAGACGATGTTCTAGACAGATTAGGTCGAGCTAAATATTTTACTACTCTAGATATGACCAGCTCATTTCATCAGATTGAATTGAATGAACATTCTAGACCTTTGACAGCTTTCTCTACAGGAGACGGTCATTTCCAATTCAAGCGATTACCATTTGGACTCAAGATTTCGTCCAACAGCTTCCAAAGAATGCTTACGATAGCACTGACCGGTTTAAGTTCAGAAGCATTTCTATATGTTGACGACATTATTATTTTTGGTTGTAGTGTCGATCATCATAACAAAAATTTAACAAAAGTACTACAACGACTACGGAAGTACAATTTAAAACTGAACGCACAGAAATGCAAATTTTTGAGACCAGAAGTTGTCTACTTAGGCCATCTGATAACTGATGAAGGTATAAAAACCGATCCTACTAAAGATGAAATCATACAAAACTATCCTATCCCGAAAAACGCAGATGAAGTTCGTCGGTTTGTTGCTTTCTGCAATTATTATAGACGCTTCATCCCGAACTTCGCCGAAATAGCAAAATGTTTAAATGAACTGTTAAAGAAGAATGCAAATTTTGTTTGGAACGAAAAATGTCAGAAAGCTTTCGAAACTTTAAAGGAGAGACTTATCTCACCTCCCATCTTGCAATATCCCGATTTTGAGAAACCATTCGTATTAACAACAGACGCATCTAGTTATGCCCTTGGAGCGATACTCTCCCAAGGTGATATTGGTTCAGATCTACCCATCTCGTACGCAAGTAAATCATTAGGTAAACATGACATCAACAAACCTATAATTGAGAAAGAGCTACTTGCAATACATTGGGGAATAAATTTTTTTAGACCCTATCTATATGGCAGAAAATTCATTGTGGTTACTGACCACAGACCTCTGGTATCATTATTCACGCACAAGAATCCATCATCTAAACTAACTAGGATTAGATTAGATCTCTCCGATTATGATTTCGAGATTGTGTTCAAGCAAGGAAAAATAAATTGCAACGCGGATGCATTATCACGCATCAAGCTAGACTCAGATATTTTAAAAACAATGATTCCTCCCGAAATAGACGAAAAAGTCAAAAAAGTGTTGGCAATAACAAGGGGTATGTCTACAAAACAAAGAACAGACAATATAAATAAAAATACTACGATAGATGAACCCGATACACCAGTAAAGTCTGATCAACTTTACGTATGGGATTGCACATCAATATCAGAAGTAAGAAAAGTTATGAAGTTGAAATTTATATTGCGCAAAAATAATAAATTCGATATCGTCAGAACAAGCGACGAAGTCATTGTATACTGTAGTGATAAAGTTACCGAGAAATACGTTTCCGCTAACGAAAAGCTATCAGCGAGCTCAAATACAATTAGATCGAATGTTAGAATCTGCAACGATAAGTCCAGTGCGATATACGTATCCACCATGGAAAAGTTGTTAGATGGAATTCTCGAGATGAATTTATATGAATTAGCGTTATCAAATAACGATGATATCTTCAAAATAATAAGTAAAGAAGATTTCAAAAATATAATTAATATGTTGCAACAAAGTAAAAAATACGAAAGTCGCGCAAAACTAAGTATAATGTTATACGAACCCCCGAAGAGTATAAAGGATACAACAATACAGAATCAGTTGATACAAGAATATCACGACACGCCACACGGAGGACATTTAGGAGTGAGAAAAACCCAATTAAAACTTAAACAAAGATATTGCTGGAAAAACATGAACAGCATGATAAAAAACTATGTCAACAATTGCAAACAATGCAATATAAATAAACAAGTACGGCACACAAGAGAACACATGATAAAAACCGACACACCTACCACCAGTTTCGAAACAATAGCTATCGATATCGTAGGACCATTAAGAATCTCGAACGACTATAGATACATCTTGACGATGCAGTGTGAACTAAGTAAATTCGTGATAGCATCACCACTAGAATCCAAAGACGCCAAAACAGTCGCGTACACATTGGTGAACGACCTTATATTAAAATTTGGACATTTCAAAATATTAAAATCTGACCAAGGTACGGAATTTACGAATAATTTAATGCAAGAAATTTGCAAATTGCTTGAAATTAAACAGATATTTTCGGCTCCATATCATCATCAGACACTAGGCACGGTAGAACGCAACCATCGAGTGTTAAATGAGTATTTTCTAGCTTTTACCGAAGATCTAAATTGGGACAAGTGGATCCCGTATTACACGTTCGCATACAACACAACTCCACATGTTGATAATGGCTACACGCCTTATGAATTAGTATTCGGCAAATTACCATATCTACCCAATGATATAGTCAGACAGACAGACAGAGTCTACGATACAGAAAATTACGCAAACGAATTAAAAATTCGATTACACCATGCGTTAAACAAAGCAAAGCAAATAATTGAAAAAGTCAAACAGAAACGTGTCGACAAGATAACAAAAACCAATCCAATTCATTTAAAAACAAACGATTTAGTTCTCTTGAAAAAGGAAAATAAGAGAAAACTTGATAGACCTTATATAGGACCTTTTAGAGTGATAAATACAAATAATGTAAACACAACAATAGAAGTTGATGGTAAACCAAGAAAGGTCCACAACAATAATTTAAAATTGTACAAGATGATTGACTATAAAATATAAATATAAGAGACTAACTAGTAGCAATTTAGAATAAGTCAACAATATTAATTATTTTGAAATTACGAGTATAGTAAATTAAATATTATATGTAATATTAATTATAGTAACAAAATAAAAACACATGTAATGAGACTAGATATAAGCTCACTGAAGTATATTTTGAATTATATAACAATGAAAAGTAACATACTTATCCTATCTTTAGTTGAAAAATCCCATGTAACCCATGCATATGCAGCGCGGATAGCAAAACATACAGATAATTATTTTTTTGTGTTTCGCACTAATTACTCAATTAGTACGCAACACTTCTAAACGGTGAGGGTGTAGTGGAATCACATGTTCAACCACTTGTCCATCTGCACTCATTCATGCGTATTATGCCACGCATGCCCGTTCATCTCACTAATTTAAATTCAGCCACGCGTGCCCACAAGATGCCCACGAACAGTATTAACACATAAATCACAAGGGTCATTTAATATGAATTACATACGGAGCAATGCCATCCCAAACGTGACTAAAAAGTGTCAAGTAGACACGGCGCTCTTTTTGATGACCACTTGCAAGGCGTTGGAATCCTTGCAATGTGATTATGGGTCAACATGTGAAATACGGAAAACTAATGAAATAAATTATAGATTTATTACAAACATATGCATTGGTCCTGTGGGAAAATAGTTTTAAGTCAATGTTTAGTAAATAGAAATTAGGCTAAGATTTTGTATAAAAGGAGAAAGATATTTGGAATAAAACAACATTCATACAAGTGAATTTGGACTGCCTGCATCGGCACCCTTTCATTTGAGTGTTCATTGCGGCGCTTGCGCTGTACAGAAATATAGGCAGCTCACGCTTGCCATCAGCTTTGGCGCTAGACGCCGATATTTAGGTGAGTCCCTCCTTCCTCTAATTGTTATCATAATGGCCCCTAACGAAAACTTATTACAAACCATTAATTATTTACTTCCCAGTTCCCCAGTTATTGTAATGGGGTCGATTTTGTGAATCCCAAATTTTGACATATCTCCACGTTTTGAGGTCTCTAGAATCCAAATTCATTTTTTTAGAGAGATGTCTGTGTGTATGTATGCACGTATGTGCGTATGCGCGGATGTGCATATGTTAGTATGTGCGTTCGAAATTATTTTTCGTCTCGATTATCTCGAGAACTAAAAATCGTATTGACGTGAGACTGGTTTTATTGGACGCGTAATTACGTAACTTAATGAGTTTTTAGCAAAATCGGTTCGGCCATTTTTTTATTTAGAATGAAAAAACTGAAAAAAGAGGTTTGGGATGTGTGATGCTAATGCATATAATAATTGGATATTGTTATAAATGAATTAATATTGTTAGTAATAGTCAAATATTATTAGATGATATTTTATATTGTAAATATAAGCTCAATTATAATTATTCAGTAACAATCAAACATTCTTCATAACGAATGATTATTATTAATAATAATTAAACACCCTCAATAGTGGTTGTGGTTTTCGAGGCCGAGATGAGAAAAAGGAAGCGGAAGAGGAGGGGAGGACTAGGATGTTGAATCTTTGTTAGAAAACGACGGAGGCGGGAGAGGCGTCGTCCTCTACCAATGCTTTTATCGTTAGATAAAACTTTAATAAAAATAATAAAAGTAATTACAATAATTTGGAATAGTAAATATTTATAATAGCAATTATCAATAATAGTAATGAATAATAAAAAGAAATTATAACCTATTTATTCACCCCACTGGGAAGTTAGTCGTGTGGACCTTAAGCGTCGCACCTAGAATACATTTTTTAATATTAAAACCAGGAAATATTTGTAAATTGCATTAAACTTGAAGATGATCTAAGGATCGAAACTAGTCATAATAAAATTTTCAAAAAATTTGTTAGTCAAAAAATCAAGTGTTTAATTTTATCAAGATTTTATTACATTATCAGGTTTGGGAGGATGGCAGTAGTAACGCTAGTGCAGTTAATTATTAGATATTGTTATAAATAATTTAATATTGTTAATAATAATCAAATATTGTTAGTTATAATTTGATATTGTAAATAACCATTAGAATTATTTGGTAATGATCAAATATTCTTAATAATGAATTATTATTAACTTCCCGGTATATGGGAAGTTCTTATAATTGCATCGAAAATCGAAATTGAAATTTTCAACTTTTCTTTACGTTTTGAGGTATATATCAATTGTTTTTTAGAAAGCTCGATGTATGTGTGTTTGTGTGTGTACGTACGTACGTATGTTCGTTCGTGGACAGTTTTTTCTACGAGCATAACTCACGTAAACAAAGTCGTATCGACTTCGTTGAGGTGTCAATCAAAGACTCTTTGTAATTTTAGGAGCTGATTAGTTTTTTGGAAACTTCGGCCGGGGTGGGGGGGTTTATTGTTTTGCTCCTTTGAAGATCATTTCTTTCATGCGTTATATCTCGCGAAATAAACATACGATTTGCATTGTTAAGATGTCAATCGACGCGTATTAGCTTTTGTGTGAATCTGTTAAATTTACAAAAAAAATAGTTGGAGCCGTTTTTTAATTTAAGAAAAAAGTGCCAAAAATAGGCTTTTTTCATAAAGAATAAATTTTTAACCTGATTTGTGGAACATAGTAATCAATGTTTAAAAAATTTATATACTCCAAACAATGTTTATAAAAACACCATCAAAACTTTTTCGCAGGATTACATAAAAAATTAGATAAACAATTAAAAAATCATTAACAGTCCTCGTCACCTTCAGGGTCATTTCTGTTATTCACTATATCTCACGAACCAGATATAATATTTGGATCAGTAAGCTGTCAATAGACGTGTTTTAGCATTTTTGTGACGATTTTAACAATATAAAAAAAATCATTTCAGACATTTTTTAATTTAATGAAAGAAAATGCAAAAAATTAGGGATTTTTTCATAAAAAATATTTTTTTAACCTGATTTGCACAGCAGCGTAATAAATGTTTATAAAATTTATACATTCTTATCAGTTTTTGAAGAGAAAACAGCAAAACCATTTTCCATGATTATGAAAAAACTAAATAAAAAATAAAAAATCATTCAAAGCTATCATGTATAGAGGGTTCATACGAATGATATTACTTTATATCTTTTATTCTATGGTAATTGTTGTAAATTCAATCAAAGTTTCATAATATTTGCATAATTTGAGCAGATTTTTAATAGTTTTTACAGTGTTTTAATTTTAATAATGAAACTGGTTTAATTTTGAAAACCAACAAAATTTCAATCAAATTTGCAATTGTGGTAATCAACGCTTTGAATAGTAAAATATTTTGTAGTCAATACCTTGCAAGATCATATGCTTTAAAAAGCTTTCATCAAAAAAAACATTGTTGTTTTTAGTAGAATTTATTCTTTAGTAATCGTAAGATTTCAATTACTTCCTCCATCATTATGTGTAATACATTTTATTTTTTACATGCAATTGAACCTATTTTTGACTGCATATTCAATATTTTTTAAGACGAAAGAAAGTCAAAGTTAATTCTTGATCTCATTGATGTAAAATCGTGAAAAAATATAAATTCAGTGATTATGCCGAAGTGATGGCAATTTTGAACACAACTATTCAAAATGGCCACCCCGCGACAAAGTCTTTTCAGTGGGCGTTATAACAAAGACTGCATTCATTTATGATAGCGCTCTTTTGTCCTTCAAGCATCGATATGAAAATAACAAATAACGTAGGAAAGGCTCCCACCGATTGATCTGCGTGAATATTCAATCAAATCAATCTGCCCCCATCCACCAAAAACCGTACGTAATCAATGGACGCTCCCGTATATGATATGATTAATATTAACTCAATCCTGTTACTGCTATGAATATCTCTCATTATTAACTTCCCAGTATATGGGAAGTTCTTGTAATCGCCTCGAAAATCGAAATTGAAATTTTCAACATTTCTTTACGTTTTGAGGTCTTACGAGTATATTTTAAGTGTTTTTAGAAAGAAGTATGTATGTGTGTGTGTGTGTGTGTATGTACGTACGTCCGTACGTACGTATGTTCGTTCGTGGACAGTTTTTTCTACGAGCATAACTCACGTAAACAAAGTCCTATCGACTTTGTTGAGGTGTCAATCGAAGCGTCTTTGCAATCTTAAGAACTGATTAGTTTTTGGGACACTTCGGTCGGGGGGGTTTGTTGTTTTGCCCGTTTGAAGGTCATTTCTGTCATGCGTTATATCTCCCGAATCAAACATGCGATTTTCATCATTAAGGTGTCAATCGACGCGTATTAACATTTATGTGATTCTATCAAGTTTTTAAAAAAATTCATGGAGGCGTTTTTTAATTTTTTTGAAAAAAGTGCAAAAAATTAGGTTTTTATTCATAAACAGTAAATTTTTAACCTGATTTTCGAAACACAGTAATCAATATTTATAAAATTTATATACTCCAAACAGTTTTTGTGCAAATACCAACAAAACTTTTTCTCATGATTACAAAAAAAATTAAATTAAAAATCAAAAATCATTAAAAGTCATTATGATTTCAAGGTCATTTCTGCCATTCACTATATGTCACGAACCAAATATAATATTTGCATCACTTAGGTGTCAATCGACGTGTATCAACATTTTTGTAATGTTTTTATATTTAAAAAAATCGTTGGAGGCGTTTTTTAATTTAACAAAAAAAATGCAAAAATTTAGGATTTTTTCATAAAAAATAAATTTGTTAACCAGATATGCACAACACGGAAATAAATCTTTATAAAATTTATAAATCCTTATCAATTTTTGGGGTCAAACCAACAACAAATCCTTTTCCATGATGTTTAAAAAAATTAAATTAAAAATAAAAAATCGTTCAAAGTCGCCATGTAAAAAGTGTTCATATGAATGATTTTACCCGACTACTCTTATTCTGAAGACATTGTTGTTAAGCCAATCACAGTTTATTAATATTTGCATAATTTAAGCAGATTTTTAATAGCCTTCATAGCACCGTGTTTTAATTTTTATATCAAAACTGCTTAAATTTTGAAAACCAAAAAAAATTAATCAAATTTGCATTTGTCGCAATGAACGCTTTGAATGGTAAAATGTTTCGTAGTCAATACTTTGCTAGATCATATGCTATAAAAAAAGCTTTCATCAATATGAAAATAACAAATAACGTAGAACCCCCCCCCCATTGATCCGCGTGAATATTCAACCAAATCAATCTGTCCCCATCGACCAAAAACCTTACGTAATCAATTGACGCTCCCGTAGATGATACGATTAACATTAAGTCATTCCAGTTACTATTATGAGAGGTACATTATTATTATTTAAAGTAGTATTATTTTCATAATTATTATTTTGTTTAGTATTTTTAATATTTATGTAAATATTACTGGGAAGTTGACCGTGTGGACCTCAAGGGTCGCACCTCGCGGCTTGTTATTATTTAAAGTAGTATTCTTTTCAAAATTATTGTTTTGTTTAATGTTTATGAAGATATTACTGGGAAGTTGACCATATGGACCTCAAGGGTCGAACCTCGCGTCTTGATATTATTAACTTCCCAATGTATGGGAAGTTCTTGTAATCGCCTCGAAAATCGAAATTGAAATTTTCAACATTTCTTTACGTTTTGAGGTCTATAGAGTATATATAAAGTGTTTTTAGAAAGAAGTATGTATGTATGTGTGTGTGTATGTATGTACGTACGTACGTCCGTACGTACGTACGTACGTACGTATGCGCGTTTGTGGACAGTTTTTTCTACGAGCATAACTCACGTAAAAAAACTCATATCGACTTCGTAAGGGTGTCAATCGAAGCGTCTTTGGAATCTTAAGAGCTGATTAGTTTTTGGAACATTTCGGTCGAGGTGGTTTGCTGTTTTGCCCCTTTGAAAGTCATTTCTGTCATGAATCCAATAAATTTTTATAAAAATTGTTGGAGCCGTTTTTTAATTTAAGAGAAAAAAGTGCAAAAAATTAGGTTTTTTTCCTAAACAATAAATTTTTAACCTGATTTGCGAAATATAGTAATCAAGTTTTACAAAATTTATATACTCCAAAAATTTTTTGTAAAACCTCTTTCAAAACTTTCTATCATGATTACGTAAAAAATTAAATTAAAAATAAAAAAACATTAAAAGTCATCATGATTTTCAAGGTCATTTTTATCATTCACTTTATCTCACGAACCAGATACAATATTTGCATCATTAAGGTGTCAATAGACGTGTATTAACATTGTTGCAATTTTTTTAACATTATATAAAAATTGTTTCAGCCGCTTTTCAATTTAATAAAAGAAAATGCAAAAAATTAGGCTTTTAAGATTTTAAGGTTTTCTCATAAAAAATAATTTTTTAACCTGATTTGCACAGCACAGTAATAAATGTTTATAAAATTTATACATTCTTATCAGTTTTTGAAGAGACCCCAGCAAAACCATATTCCATGATTATAAAAAAAAACTAAATTAAAAATAAAAAATCATTCAAAGTAATTATGTATAGAGGGTTCATACGAATGACATTACTTTATTCCTTTTATTCTGAGGAAATTGTTGTAAATTCAATCATAGTTTTATAATATTTGCATAATTTGAGCAGATTTTTAATAGTTTTTACAGTGTTTTAGTGTTAATAAAAAAACTGCTTTAATGATGGAAATCGAAAAAAACCCTTCCGTAGATGATATGATTAATATTAACTCATTCCTGTTGCTGCTATGAATACCTCTCATTATTATTATTCAAAGCAGTATTATTTTTAAAATTATTATTGTGCTTAATGTTTTTGATGTTTATGTAGATATTACTGGGAAGTTGACCGTGTGGACCTAAAGGGTCGCACCTCGCGTCTTGTTATTTAAAGAAAATATTATTGGGAAGTTGACCGTGTGAGCCTCAGGAGTTACTTCGGTAAAAAGTATTTGCATTGTTAAAATTCTGTGGTTAAAATATTTAAAGGTCGGAGGGTATGCTGTGAATTTTTACGTATTAAAAGGGTGGTGTCTTTGGTGTCTCAGTGTTACATGGGGGAGCCGGGAGTTAAAATACTCTAAAAATTGCGTTACGTAATATATGGATGGCCCTTAGTAAGGAGCCTGTGCGATAATTTCTGGATAGCCTGTATATAATTGCAAGAAGCATACATTTTTAAAGTTGTAACAGCATTCGCATTGCAAAATTTCTAGGAGTAAATTTCACTCGAGTTCGTAAGGCGTTGTTGGATCGTGGATGGGCAAATCTAATCTCATCAAAGTTTATGAACTGATTAAACTGCAATTTGTCAACCTAACGCTGTAATGAGATACAATGCGTACTTGCCATCCGTGATTGGAACATGGTTTTATTCCTGAAACTATTTCCTATTTCCTATTGTTTCGCGCCACTTTCACTTTCAAGATTTGATCAATCCGTTCAATGAGATGTGCATGGGCTCATGATTGTAGTTAATGCGAAAAACCTTTGTTGGTTCAATGAATCTCCAATCTGAGCATCATCAATCGTTTGGTGATGAATTGTGCCGCGGTCCTAAAAGCGTTTCGAAAACATATACAAATTGAGGACCTTCAGCGCAAGAAATGGCCATCCAAACAAGTTCATTTGTACGTCGTTGCGGATAAGCGATTAGTTTAGTGTTGAGGTAATGTCAAGATGTACAGGATTATTATCTCGTTGGGGCCCGCATAATGGCCAAATACAGCCTTTTCTTGGGAGGCAGCCTGCCTGGTGTAGACCTCGTTGCTGTTAGGCTTGATTATGGAAAAGATCTTTCGAGCCGTCGGACAGGTTGATTAGCAGAGAATCAACAACTCACTTGTACAATATGTTCGACGGGGTGAGAAGTTCAGAAGTGTAGGTTCCATGTTTGATGCATCTTCCAAAGTTGCTTCTGCTTGGCTGAAGCGCCGCTTCTTCCCATGTTCACACGGTTCTGCTGAAGACCAACATCGCGGATTACTTCAGGTGACCAGTCCCGCATGCAACCGATAATTGAGGCAAGTCGGGGTGCGAATGATGAAGACATCGCTTCGGCGTGTTCGAGACGGATTTGGAGAAGCAGCCATTCTAGCGCTGTCGAAAGAAGCTTTGGGCAACTTGTTTTCCATTGAAAACTACATCAAATCGACATCAGCAATTCGTCGGAGCAAGCTTGATTTCTTCCGAAAAGGCATTCCGTTCACTCGAACGTATTATAATTGGAAGAATAACTTAACGTGCGCAAGGTTAGCGCGGCGATGCTTCCATCTGACTAGTTCGAGATCGCATCGAAACGGAAATACTAGATGTCGGCGGCTAATCGCTAGCCGAGCCAGACTCGCGCTCGAGCCTGTTACATCACTTTATGATGTCTTGCAGCGCTAGCCGGTGCTGGCATGGCGTGCGGTGCAAGGTAAGTCACATTTGATGGACCTCCGATCTTGGAGCTCCGATCTGCGCGTCTCGAGTCGCTTTTGGCCTGGCGGTGGCGTTATCAAACCGCTGGATCTTATGGGAAATAGCAGTAATTTCCATCTCGGTGCAAAGAAATTTCAGTTCTGGATTAGAAACCTGAACGTGAGATGCCCGCGCCGATGACCAGTCCGTCAGCGTCAGCAGTCAATCCTAACCGGTCCCGTTTGCTAGTGCGGTTGGATCGCCAGGCATCCGACATCCGAGGTCAGATTGCTTTGTGCTCTTTAAGGCGATTACAAGGCTATCACCATTGTTTTGCAGTGATCCACACATCGCCGTGTCGCACTCTCGTATCTTACAAATCACCCCAACAAAAAATGAATTGATAATTTATCTATTGGCACGGCCGGGGAACGGTAAAGATGAATCGATCCACCGAAGGAGCTGCGGCTCAAGCTGATTCACTTTTAATGAGAACACTCGAAACATGCGTGACTTATGCCCGGTAGGTTCTATTTAGTGACGCGCGGCGGGCAACGTAACGTGTGACTGCCTGTCATGAAAATACAGTGGTGACAAATTCATTTCAAACATGGATATTTTGCTTCCAATAATTATAACAAATGGCCACTACGTTGCAGCAATTTTCGTTGACCTAAAAAAATCCTTCAACACATTGACACATGAAACTTTCATTGCCAGGCTGAGAGAATATGAGAATTGTTGGAAAAGCAAGTAAATTAATTCATTCACAGTTCCTTGACGGATAGATCTGAAAATACACTAATTGGAGATGTCAAAAGCAAAACTGTTAATATTAGCATAGGTGTTTCGCAGGGCTCGATCCTAAGATCAATGCTATTTCTACTTTATATCAACTCCATAAAAAAGCAGACCTTGTTGCGAAAGTGGTTATGTACACAGATGACACTGTGCTCGTGTACTCAGGCAAAACTAATCTCGAGATTGAACAAAATGTAAATACTGACCTGGACAAGTACTGGTCTTAGCTTCTCCAAAGCAGATTAAATTCGGGGAAAACAAAATATATTATTTTCAAACAAAAGAACAAGGCTGACATACAACCACTGTTGCGACCTCAGCTTATTGTCACTGTGATCACGGAAAATTTATTTGACCTAGCCTTCCACCTCCTGTATGGCGAAACGATGCCGACTAAAGTTCAGCGCGTGGGTTTGGTTCCTTAGGAGGTAAGGGCTAGGCCCGTGTCGATCCATCCTACTTAATAATTGATAAACCAAATAACATTAGATCATGGGATGGGAAGCACGATTTGGTGTTGGTGCTGAGCCTGAAGAAGAAAAAAACTTAGACCATCATCCTGTTAAATATATATATATATATATATATATATATATATATACATTTAAAATAATTGAAATAAAATAATAACATCATAATAAACTTATAATAATACAAAACTATGACTCCGAATAATAAAAAAAAATATTGTTCAAAATAAAACTATAATAAAAGAATAATAATCAAAAAATTATGATTAAAAGAACACTATAATAACAGAAAAAAATGAAACGGGGGAGTGAAGTGGAGTCAACAAAAAAAATTAATTTTACTCTGAATAATTAGCAGAACCCAACTTACTCTGCCTGATGATGAGCGCTCTTCACAGCTAGTAGTTGTCCTGAATACCAAAAAAATATACGATGGCCTGACTTCACTCACTAGGCTTTCTATTTTTCTTAACATTAACACATTTTCAAATCATCGAATTTACGCGAAACTTTGTTAACATTTACTCATTTTTTTCGTCGAAATATGCACGCGTTCATTTATGAATTTTATGACGGATCTTTACATATGCATTGCCCTCCTCAACTCAAAATTTCACATCAGTTGTACGTAATCATTCATTTTTTAGTGTCCTAATGTAAATCCTAAATAGGAATTATTTGTTATAGGTTTAATTCATCAAATTTCCATGTGAAGAATCGTACAATTGCAGTTAGGTATATTTGCGTGATCTGAATTTTTATTTCTTTCAATAATTGTATGAGCTTATTTAAATTTCGTTTGATTGTTCTCAATATAAATATAGACTGCTCAACGCTTAGACTTGAATGCATGCTTTGCTAATTCCGTACCAACAGAAAGTTCCCATCATCAACACGAACCAATTTTTTTTTTCCTCGAGCCACTTTTTTAATTAATCCATTCAGCTTCCAGTTCTGCTGTAAATCTTTTACTTCTTATTATTTATCTTTTCTTTAAGTATAAACTACTATTTCCTTTCAGAAAAAGAAAATCTTTCACGCGATCTTCTTTTTTCTCTCCACACTTTGGCTTCCTTTGTTCTTCACTATTTCACGCGAGCTTTCTTTTCTTCTTAACACTTTGGTGTCCTTTTGTTCTTCACTACTTCACGTGATCTTTTTTCTTCCCAAATTGAAACTCGCCTTGCTCGTTGCCGGGTGCAAAAGGTCCCGCTGGCTTCCAGTTGGATGCGGATTCCAGATTTTTCCTGGTTGCCAGGTCGCATCAAACCGTTACTTGGCATTGACCTTTCATCCGCATTCCAACTGAAAGCTGCAGCCCGAGCAGGGAAGAGAGAAAAATTAGATGAAAGGAAAAAAATCCGAGGCAGCTCTGGGGATCGAAACGGCCTCCTTAAGGCTCTGAGGAAGCTATGCTCCCTGAAGGCTACTAACTTGTGATAACTGACGGTGCAGTTGTTGGACCTAAATTTAAAGGGACATTTTGCATATTATTCGCAACACCACACATAAAAATCAATGACACAACCCTCCAGAGAGTAGAACAAATAAAATGCTTAGGACTTCTAATAGGCGAGAAACTTATATGGGCACCACACATAAATGATCTAAGAAAAAAACTGACTGCTCTCTTTGGTTTTCTACGTCGCTTCAACTTCTTTCCAACGAGAAATAAAATCCGAATTATGTACATGCAGCTACTTTCCAAAACTTCCATGGCATTTTGAATTGAAGTCAAACTTCCAAAGGTAACCTTATGATGAGACTAGTAACCAAGACGTACAAAACCATTTACAATCTTCCTATGTTAATTCCGACGACCGACGTTTACAAAATAGCCTAAAAATTAAATTTGCAAAGCATGACCTCCATGACACGAGCTAAATTCATACTTAAGAACCTACACCGCAATGCATACAGCACTGTAAAATTAGATAAAATTTCAAGGAAGAACACTTACAGTATGAGAAACGTGGATAATATAGTTATTGCATTTGCCAGGACTGAACGACTTAAAGCAGGCCCCTTCAACAAAGCTGCTAGCTTCTTCAATACACTGCCGGGCAAATTTAAAGCATAAAGAACCCAAACTGCTTTAAAAAAATACATAAAAGATACGCGTTGCAGGACCAACATTCAAAGTAAATAACAATGAGCTCTACAAAAGTTACAGCTAAATATGAAATCAATACGACATAAAATAATAAACATATATCCTGAATTAACAATCGAACAAATATGATATTAAGCCTTACAAATTGGGGACTATCCCTTATACCGATTCTTGTCGTCTGGGAAGTATAATGTAGTCAAATCTGAATATTGATTGAAGGAGACGGAGGTGGTTTTAGTCGGTAGAAATCCGGCATGCGGAAAGGCAGGAGCTGATCGGTATCTTTTAAAGACTTCCACCCTCCAACGTTGAAAAAAACACATTTCTCTCTACAGCATTGGTTGTAAGGAGTGTATCGAAAAAATGAACTTAATAATTATGTCTCCAAAATTGGTATTAATTGCTCCATCGAACTAATTTCTTTTTCTTTTAACATAATATTAACTAACATTTACATAAAAGTTCAATGAATTTTCATTTCAAGGCAAAAAAATTTCGGACCTTTCCGTTACCTCCACGCAATAGGTTCCGTACAACGGTGTGATTGAGCACCTTAGATGTGTTTCTCCACTTACTTTGAAAATTCTTTTTAATGTTTTCTTCATTTCAGCCCAATACCTTTCTATTGGTCAAGTTTTGGACAGTTTATAGGGTTAGCTCATTTCGGTATCACGGAGATGTTGTTGTCCTCATATCACTTCATTCTGGATCGAGCATAATAACTTGTCGCTAAATATGGCCAAAATGCTATAGATGCGTTGTGTTTCTCAATAAATGGTGTTAGTCGCTTCTCTAAATACTCTTCGATGTATATTGCTGAGTTGATGAGACCCTTCGCTACAAATTCCTTTTCCGATTTTTCGCCTTTCTCCTTTTCCTCGAATCGATTGGGTACTTTTTGGACCTTATATGATCTGATTATAATGTTCCTTAATCCTCTGAATAATTGCCTTCGATGTTTGCACTTTTTGAGTCATATTTCGAATGAATGTGTTAAGACTCTGAAAAATGTCCCCTTTACCTTTCGGCTCAAATTTGTATCGGATGGACATTTTTTCTACCTAATTCAGACATTCTAGCAACAGGTAGGTCCTGTTTGTACTTTATAATCGTCCGTTTCACTGTTGTAATCGACGAATTGGTCCCCTTTGCTAGTATCGAATATTTACGAAGGGGATTTTTCAAGTATTTGCGCACAATTAAATTACGCACTTTTTCTTGATTTGATGACATCTTTTCAAGAGTGATTTTACAATACGAATGGATTATACGTTCTTGCTAGTCACATTTTATTGGTAACTTTGCATTCCTGATGAAGACTTAAACTTATCCCAAACAAGAGCTTTGCAGGAAAGACTAAAGGTCATTTTTTTCCGATACGCTCCTTAGTTATTAATTAAAATAATTTCCTTATTAATCTTTTTTTCAAAACAAACCCACGGACACTTAAATATTAAATTCAACACTAAAATATATCCATGAATCTGCCCATGATCACCAAAAATATTGTGAAAAAGTTTTGAAACGCTTTTATGTAGTTGATGGCACTTAACTGAAAATAACGGAAAAGGTATTGTTTACTCATCGTTGGGCTTCCAGGAAATAGCGAATATGTTTTTTGTTTCATTGCTTAGTTTTGCTGATGTTCTTAATTCTGAAAGAGGTCTATCAAACGTGTTTGCAAATAAACGTTTTGCAAATACAATTAAAATTGCTCGAAATACGAATATTAACACCTGGGCCTTAGTTACTTACGAGGGCGGTCCGATAAATATTTAGCCTCACTGCCCTATGGCGCCACTATCGCAAGAAATTTTTTACTTTATTTACTATCGTGCAGTACATTCTCGGCTGACGGCTACTGTCAGCTGTCAGTCGAATCGGACTCGTAGTTTTGTTTTGACCGCGTGTGGAATTAGGCTTGAAATATATTTATTTAATTAAAACACCACCGATTTTCACTAACGCTTTTATTTAAAATAAGTTTAATTTAATTACTTATCGATTTTCGTTCTTCTTTTTACAGAGAAATCTTGTATAACTATATGCTTCGCCTTCGAAGTCTAATTCTTAAATCTCTACTTTGAACTTCCGTCCATGCCCTTTTTATGAAACTCGCACGCTTATAGTGCGTTTCAAGTGATATGAGTCCTTTTCTAAAACATCTTAACTCGAAATGTCATACTCTATAAATTATTTGAAATTCTTATCAATTTAGGATAAAATGAATGCATGAACTCAACATAAAAATCGCTGTGGTATAAGTGTTCCATTACAAATTATCAGTTGACGACTCTATTTGCTTATTTGACTGAGTTGCATTTATCGGACGCGATGTGATCTTGTTTATATTATAAAATCCGAAAATAGTGTCATTATTTCTAGAGTTTATGACTTTCTAGAGTTTGTGACTTTTATTAATTTTGAGAGTTATGAGGTTCTTGAGTTTATGACTCTTGTCCGCGGACTTTAGAAAAGTGGATTAAGAACAATATCGGTCGGTGATTCGATTCTTGTTTTTGGAAGACAAATCACGCAGCGAAATCAAAGTGCACTTGGATGCTGTGTACGGTGCCTCTTCACCTTCAATGACGATCTAAAACGTATTTTTCAGACGGGTTAAAGAAGTTTGAGCATGGCTGAGTCAAGTGTATTGAACTAAAAGGAGACTATATTGAAAAATAAATCGCCACTTTTCCCAAAGTTTCGTTTTTTTTTGTAGACTAAGACCATCCTCGGACCACCCTTCTATCATCGCCAAAAAGGCAAGATCTTACGAGACATTGCCGGTATTTCAAATTTGCGTGTGACCGTAGTGTGTATTATCTATAAAAAAATATTTTAAAGAAGGTGTTATCGAGAGAAAAAAGTGCATTTGTCAACAATTAGAAAAAAATTAACAAAAACGGTTTCACTCTCATGTCGCACGTACAAAATATTTCCCATCTGGTTTACGGCACAGTGGAGCAAGCCATTTTCCCTAGGATGGCGGAGTTCAGAGACTCATTGTAGTTATCTATCTCGTGGTTATCCAGGTTACGGTCAGAGCGTGTAAAATTTGCTGTGCACGCGTCAATTGTTGAGCAGGCAAGCCCTTTTAACTTACTAGGAGAGGCTCAGGTTATGGAATCACAGATTTGGACGAAATTTGGCACATAAGTAGAAGACGTCAAGGATATTCGATCCTTAAAATATTAGAGCGCAACACTCCTCCGTTTTTGAGAAAAACGTCCTTAAAGTTTTTAGCGTTGCTAATGTATTATTAAGTTTTCACAACTGACAGAAGCGGTCCGGTGTAGGTAGCAAAGGTACTAGCATGCGATCAAGGGGTCGTGTGTTCGATCCCCGGTCGGGGTATTGATTTTCTTTTTGAATTATTGTCGTCGTCGTCTGTTCGATTACCGGGGTGAGTATTGTTTTTTTGAATAATTGTGAATGTAATTTTTTATGGTGAATCAGCAATGTTCACTTACAAATACATTTATTTTTCCAAAACAGCAAACTGTTCGTTCATTTAGATATGTAAATTATACTGAAAACTCATTGTTGAACGGATAGAGTCTTAAAAACTGTGGTAATCGAAGCAAAATCATAGCTAATGGTAAGATATCCTTTGTTTCTCGAATCAACCATGCTTCCTCTTCGTGCCTCAAAGCCAAGTCGACAAAAGGCAATAAACCAGGGTGACGCCCATTGTATCGAGTCATAAATGTTATGGTGGTCAATTATTCAACATCATAGCATTCATGGCCAGGGGAACAATGGCCACTCCACAATACTACGGAGGGATGAACCAACGCCATAGAAAGTAGATCCTACTTCTCCGATTCCCTGCTTCCACCACAGTTTCAAGTCAGTCGTCCCTAGCAGCGATGACTGAACCATAGAAAGAAGTGAGATACAGAAATCGATCGACATCTACACTGATGGATCAAAAATTAATGGAAAAGTTGGCTGTGGCGTTTTCTCAGAACAGCTAGGCCTGAAACTATCCTTCCGGCTACCAGATCACTGCAGTTTTTTTCAGGCAGAGGTCATTGCAATTTACAAAGCAGTAAACTGGCTGAGAAACCAGGAAATTTCCATTTGAAATTTAAACATTTTTTCTGA
This sequence comes from Oxycera nigricornis, assembly GCA_963942545.1. Lineage (NCBI taxonomy): Eukaryota > Metazoa > Arthropoda > Insecta > Diptera > Stratiomyidae > Oxycera > Oxycera nigricornis. The sequence continues at coordinate 79,928,521 of OZ012661.1, forward strand.
CAGTCAAGCTGCTATCCAATTACTATCCAGCGTGCATACCTCATCTAAAATCCTATGGAATGCCGCTCACAACTGAACGTGATGTCCCTTCACTGTGAAGTAATTTTTTGCTGTGTACCGGGGCATAGTGATATATCGGGAAACTGCGAAGAAGATGCCCTAGCGAGAGCTGGCACTGAGCTTCAGGAGTATACACTTACCTCCCCAAGTTGACCAACATCTAGCCTCCATAAAGCTAGGATTTAAGCAGTACTACGTGGAGGCTGCGAATAGGGCCTGGCTGCTCGAAGAAATCTGTAACACAACCAGGCAAACTTGGCACGCACTGTGCTCGAAACGCACCAAGCGGCTCCTCAACACAAGCCGTGAAACCCTGAGTTCTGTCGTTTCCGTACTGACGGGACACTGTCTGATTGGCAGACACGCAGAAAAATTGAGTGTCCCTTTCAATGATGTCTGCCGAAGTTGCAGATCAGAGGATGAGGAAGAAACAATCCAACACTTTCTGTGTGAATGCCCAGCACTATCCAGGAAACGCAAGCAAACCTTAGGCTCACCTTTCCTGGACGGCCGGTCTCACAGAAGTAGCTGATTTAAGTATTAGCTCGTAGCCAACTTCATACGATAATCTAAATGGTTCTCGTCATCCCACAGGTTCTGGTGCCATCTCAATCCTTTTTGGTATCACAATGGGCCTATGTTGGACTAAGTTGAGCCATCTTTGGATATAGGAGGCTGCCACTAAAACCAATCAACCAACCAACCAACCAACCAAGACGCAGTAACGGTGATCATGTGCCAAATGTTATTTTAAAACACTAAATGTTATTAAATTTGCAAGCTTATAAAGTCCGAAAATTGTTCATTTGAATAATTTATCTGTGTTTAATTTGTTTGAAAAGTTCTATGCCTCTTAAAAATACTCTAGACGAATGCAGCAATACTAGAAGACAAACGCGAAAAATAGGGTCAATCTTAAGATTTGACCATGCCTAGAACTTTAAGTTCTAGAAACTTGTCTCAAAAGCGGACCTTGAAATTTCCTCGTGCATTTTTTGCGTACTATGGTATCTGAATTGATTGCATAAAATCCATATTAGCAAAGTCGTCCCATCACAACTATGAATTATTATGCATGTTAACGGTGTGACACATATGTACAAGACAAGATATCCGTTGATGATATCATTGCCCGCCATATCGTACCAGAGAGTTCTTACTCGCAGAAAGTGAAACCAGTTCGGCTAGAAACGGCCGACAACTAGTTCTAATATCGTCCAAGAACATGAGATACAAGCATCCGAACGATTCCTACAACTGCTAGAGTATCTCAGGCGCATAACAGCTCAATGACACGTAGTATCTGGAAGCGGTGCGGAACCGCAGCGAGGAGACTCATCCAGTTTAAGCTTTGCGAGGAGCCTTTGGGCTCGACAATGCATTCTAATGGGGCCGCGGCGGCAGGTTTCAGAGGATCTCATGCTTTGGGTCTAGAAGGCTGAGAAGTGTGCACTCGAAGCGAACCGTGCGCAGTGCAGATCGCCGTCAATCGACCGTTTCGATGCAGCTTCGATCGTAAATTCTTGCATTCACGTTCTCACAGCTTCGAATTGTTATGCATGAGTAGCAAGCAGGTTAAAGGCGAAGAGGTCCCAGTGGGAAACCCAATAAAATTTCGCACATAACATGCTTGGAATGTAAGTAGTACAGGCGATGGTTTTGCACTCGTCTCGATCCTCCGCGGTGGATTTAAATACTTGGGCTGTTTTCTGTAAGATTTCATGCAATGCTGGGAGTTGATAGTGGAGAAGTGCCAAAAGCGACTCCGCGGGCCTTATCAGTTGGCGATCAATAAAAAAGGGGCAAGTTACTTAATGAAAGTGTAGCAGTCCTCCGCCTGCCTGGACCAAGTTCCTTTATCATTTGCGATGGATATTCACAGAGAAGCTCCGATTATTCGCGGGTGCTCCAAGTCGTGGATTGGATGGAGCTCCCAGTGCCCGGCGAGCGGTGGCTGTGCATCTAAGATGCAATGGTCGACCCGAGATGTGAACTCCGCGAAATAATTGCACGTTGGATGCTTGTTAATAGTGTCGCTGCGCTCGGAACAAGATGGTAATGTTTTGCTGGAATCATGGTGGAGGCGCTCCAAGATGCATAAATTAATTTTAAGTGTCTGCAGCACCGCGAATGCGCGGAGTGCTCAGCCAAAGAAGAAACGGCAGGAGTAGGTGCGGAGTCTCCCTGCTTCGCGATTGCTCCGGCTAATGGAAATTACTTAGCATTCTTAATCGAATTGTAATATCGGTTCGATTTGCAGAGCTCGCAGGTAAGCGTAACAGTAACGGTAACAGCGACCATTGGCGGAGGGGACCACGCGGGGGCTCCATGCATTCATGGCAAGTCAGTCGCCTGACCCGAAGGTGCAGAGAGGTTCGATCCAACTACAGGCTTTCGCAATCCTGCATCGGTAATGAGGTCTCATCGGTAAATCACACGTTCGTAATTTCGACGCCGTGCCGTGCACCCAGGGCGCAGTGTGCACGGCGCAGGTCCGGGTTGTATTGTGCCGGCGAGGAATGCACTGGTCCGTCCGGAGATATCAAATTACATTACTTCTAACGCTGTTACCTGTGCTGCTCGCCGCGAAGATAGTTGCCGCGAAGGCTGAGGATATAGAACGCAATCATTTGCAACAAATGATGCACGACTGTGAACGACGGGTCTGGCTACCAGGCAAGCAGGCTGCGCTCGCTCGGCGTATTCAAAATTGGTAATCGCGATTTATTGGCCCCAATCAAATGCAGTACAAGATGCAATTATTTCAGTTGTCATAAGGCTTTCATGTTCGGTGAAATATGGATTCAGCATGTACTCGGTCGATGCACTGGGAATCTGGCGGAAGCGTTGGCCCATTAGCACCACATGCAGTGTCATCTCATGGTACCTAGAATATTTCGCAAGACTTCTTTCCTGAGTTCCTCGGGAGAAAAGCTGGTTCGGGTGATGCAAGGTGCGCTGAAGTATGTCAGCTTAGTCATGATTCATGCAATTTATTAATGATCTGAACCTTGCCCTGCTGGTCTGCCACTGCAAAAATTCACTATTCGAACTGTGGCATTAAAGGATGTCAGATTGGCTACGTTGCTTGGCACATTGATTGCATTGTTATGTCGATGGTATGTTAATGGTGTGTAACATGTTTCGGTTTACAATTGTTCAGTTTCGATTCAAAACCATTTTTTTGTTTCGTAGCAAAGTGATCAGAATGTCAAACAAAATTATCTAATATCCAGCGCTAAGCGCTAGTCCTAATGGCACGTGAAATGCCGATATTTCTACAGCCAACTGTGGTTAGTTCTGCCGAATATGCCAGGAGAGTCACAATTGGCGAACATGGCAGTTAGACTTCAGATTTTACTCTAATTTTGTTCGTTAATCTACAGCTCTTTTATCCTGAAATCTATGTACGAAAATCTTACTTTAAATTTAAGGGAGGGATATTTCACTAAGTGCAGTATTAAAATCTATATATTCATGCATAGGTTTCAGAATCGCAACATATGTGACCGAAATAAATTAATTTCTAAACAAATCAATGATCTTCATTTCCACGGGTGGTCGTCGTTTTTATGGTTGCCATGGTCGGCAATTGAAGTTTATGGGGTCGTAAAGGATCCCCTCACACTTGTCCAGTCGATGACATGCCATGAATTATCTAGAGCGCATGACGCTGAGCAATTCAACACGTGGAACGTGAGAATTGGGCATGCTTGATACATACACCTGTATGCAAAATAATAGCAGTGCACACTTGAAGCGTTATATTTTTGGAATTACAACATAAATTTCGATCGCATACCAGAGTCATCTGTTTATGATCGATGAAAATAATTTGCCAGATGTTTTACATAACCGTTTCGTTGAAACGTCAGCAAAGATCGTGGGAATCACCCAATTTTCGGAGACAAGGTGTAATTTGAATGTGCAAAATAATAGCAGCGGAGGTAAATTAAACTCGTTTTCGGGAAAAAAGCTTGTATCAATTTTGCAGTGAGGATTCGATGAGGAAAAAGAAGGTTGACCGCTTCCAAAACTTTTGTTATTTTTAGTATAAAATATACCATTCAAGAATAATGGGCAGCTCCAAACATTGCAGTGGCGAAAAGAGAGATTTTATCAAAAAAATGCGTTTGGAAGGCAAAACCTACAAATTTATTGAAGAAACACTTAGCTGCTCTAGTAAAATGGTCTCGAAGGCATGAAAAGTTGATGACAACGCCTGAAACTCGTGGAAGAAAAAAAACTCAGCACGCGAGATGCCAAAAATGTTGTACGGCTTGTACGAAAAGACCTTTTTTGATATCAACGAATATAAAACTGGAGCTCAAGTTGGATGTCAACACTTGTACAATCAGAAGAACCTTTATTAACTCCAAATTAAAAGTTAGAAGTCCGAGAAAAACACCATTACCAAAAGAAAGAAACGTTCGAGACAGGTTAAAATTTGCACGAGACCATAAGGACTGGCCTATTTCAAAATGGAGAAATATACTTTGGACTGATGAATCAAAAGTTGTATTATTTAGCTGTCCGGGATGGAGAGAATACATACGAAGACCGCCAAATGTTTCTCATGATCCACGGTATACCACGAAGACAGTTAAGCATGGTGGGGCAAAAATCACTGTTCGGGGCTCGTTTTCAATTTACGGCCCTGGCCCCATATTTTGGATCAAACCCACGATGGACACCAAAATTTACGTAGGCATATTGGAAAATATCATGTTACCTTTGCGGAAAAAGATATGACCCTGCCGTGGGTCCTTTTGCAAGATAACGATCCTAAACACACCAGTCGTTTAGCCAAGACTTGGTTTTCGACCAATAGGATAGATATTATGGCCTGGCCAGCTCAATCACTCGACCTCAACCCCATAGACAACTTATGGACTGATGTTAAGCAGACTGTTTTTGAAGCAAAGCCGAAAACAGTGAATGTTTTTTGGCGGGTAGTGGAGTTTGCATGAAATTCTATTACCATGGAACGACGTCAAAGTTTGGTAGCGTGAATGACACGTCGATGTGTTAAAGTAATAGCCAACAAGGGCTATACAAGAAACTATTAATTTAGAAATTTAATATTACTATTTTCCCCATTGAAATATATGTTTTTGCATCATTATTAGTTATAAGTTGAAAAACTGCTATTTTTTGCACAGCTCATTTCAAACATGTTCATCAAAATTATGAAATTTGAGGCAAAGGGCACCTTAAAACATTTTGTTTTCTTTGCTATATTTGTATTGCCACATTTATGAATATATTTTATATTATTCCTTACAAAAACCTGGAAACTGGTTGTTTTTGAGAATTTAATCAAATTTACCGGCACTGCTATTATTATGCACACAGGTTTAAGTATGTATGGCTGATCGTCATTCAAATTATCAATGATTTAATATGTCTCATGTATGTATCTCACCCCGAAGTGTACCCTTAGTACCCTACTACAACTGTGAATTTTTTAAGTGTTCATCGTTGAAATTCGCAAAGATATGAATTGATGTTCGACTAGGTCCGTCGTCAAAGTCCATGGCTCTCGTGCAATGTGCAGGCGGCAAATTTTATCTGAAACAAAAACGGGAGAAACCTCTGGTTTTAGTTTTTTAGTTTTCCGCTTATTGCTTATCGTTTAACTGCTGCCCGTTTCATGAGTTCCTGATTATTCTCGCTTCCTTCCAAGGTCGTTAGTTCTTGAACCCTAATTTTTTGTTTCTTATTCTTGATCCGATTTTCGATGATTGTCGTGTCAAAGCCAATAAGGCGGACCTTTGCATGAAAAATATGAGATCATATGCTTCATATATCATCGTAACTTTAAGTAGTTTTGTTTTTTAGTGTTCGTAAGAATTCAATTATTTCCTCCCACATTATTTGTAATACTTTTCTTATTTTTTACATGCAAGTGAACAGCGATTATTGACTGCATATTCAAGTTTTTCAAGACCAACTGCAATATAAGAAATAATTATTTGTCTGATTGATGCCAAATTGCTAAAAAATACAAATTCAGTGATTACGTCACAGTCAAGGAATTTTTGAACGCAACTATTAAAAATAGCCACCACGCGACAAAATCTCTTCAGTTGGCGTAATAACAAAAACTCCATTCATTTTCGCTAGCGGCCTTTTTTCAAGCGTCGATATGAAAATAACATATAACGTAGAAAATGCTTTGTAACCTTTTCCCCTCCTATGGATCCGCGTGAATAATTAATCAAACCAATCATCCCATCCACCAAAAGCTTTACGTAATCAATGGACGCTCGAGTAAATGATACGATTTATATTAACTCATTCTAATTACTATGAGTACCTCTCATTATTATTATTTAAAGAAGCATTATTAACTTCCCAGTATATGGAAAGTTCTTGTAATCGCCTCGAAAATCTAAATTGAAATTTTGAACATATCTTTACGTTTTGAGGTCTTGCTTGTAAAAAACCAGGAAAATTTATTCTAATGATTTTGAAAAAAATTAAATCAAAAATAAAAATCATTAAGTCATCATGAACTTCAAGGTCATTCATGTCATTCTCTATATCTCGCGAACCAAAAATAATATTTGCATCACTGCGATGTCAATTGTGGCGTCTTAACATTTTCATGATGTTTTCATGTTTTTAAAAAATCGTTGGAGTCGTTTTTTTAATTTAAAAAAATTGGCAAAAACTGAAGGTTTTTTCGTAAAAAATAAATTTCAAACAGGATTTCCACAACACAGTAATAAATGTTTATAAAATTTATAGCATCTTACCAGTTTTTGAAGAGAAAGCGGCAAACCATTTTTCCATGATTACAAAAAAAAATTAAAAAAAAATCAATGTCACAATGTAAAAAGTGAACATACGAATGATATTACCTGATTACTCTTATTCTAAAGACATTGTAGTTGAATTAATCAAAGTTTATTGATTATTATATAATTTGAGCAGATTTTTTTATAGTTTTTACAGTACTGTGTTTTAATTTTAATAAAAAACTGCTTACATTTTGAAAACCAAAAAAAAAAAATTAATCAAATTTACATTTGTTGTAATGAACGCTTTGAATGGTAAAATATTTTGTAGTTAAAACTTTGCAAGATCCCATACTTTCAAAAGCTTTCATCAAATAAAAAATTGCAGTTTTTAGCAGTTTTGTTCTGTAAGATTTCAATTACTTCCTCCGTCATCATTTGTAATGCTTTTTAGTTTTTACATGCAATTATACCGATTTTTGACTGAACATTCAATGTTTTTCAAGACCAACTGAAAATAAGAAATAAGTATTAGCCTGATTTTTGTAAAATCGTGAAAAAATACAAACTCAATAATTATGCTGACGTCATGGCGATTTTGAACAAAACTATTCAAAATGGCCACCACACGACAAAATCTCTTCAGTGGGCATAATAACAAAACTGCATTCATTTTTGCTAGCACTCTTTTGTCCTTTACGTATCGATATGAAGATAACGAATAACGTAGAAAAGGTTTTTTAACCTACCCTCACCACCCACTGATTGATCCGCGTGAATATTCAATCAAACTATTCCACATCCCCCCTCCCCCCATCCACCAAAAGCACTACGTATTTAATGGACGCTCCCGTAGATGATACGTTTAATATTAACTCATTCCAATTACTGTTATGAGTACCTCTAATTATTATTATTTAAAGTAGTAGTATTTTCATAATTGTGTTTAATATTTTTAATATATATGTAGATATTACTGCGACTCCTTTTTTCGGTCAGTGTACATTTAAATTTTCTGTGAGGCATCTAATATGTAGTTGACAAAGTTACAGGCTTGAATAACTCAATGAAAGTAGCACCCACTTACAGAACCTTCTCAACAACTACATTAGAAAACTAACGCCGCATATCCTTTAATTCGAACTATGGAACAAATCAAAATCGGCTTCAAGTACATTTTAACACTTATCTGCATCTTGCATGGGCTCTTCCAGCGAATCGTAATTGAGGCCATTAAAGGGAGCTCGCACGCAATCAAGGAAATTGTTTGCCTATAAACCAACGCATGGTGTTTTCAGTTGTTTGACTCAATAAAAATATTGATTCATGGTCGTCACTTGACAAGGACGCGTGGGACGGAAAGCCGTGGGCCAGGAAGATCCCGTTTCAGTCTGTCGTACAACCGAAGATGTAAATGCGAATTGTAAACGATTTCTCTGAAAATTGCCAGATTACAAAATCCATCGTAATACCTACACGTAAGGGGCGCGCATATGCGAGTTTTATGTACTTATTCTCAGTCGTCATTGTTGCCGGGCACGGATCCACCCGAAAAGCTCGTCAGTGTTTTCAGGGGGGCTGTTCTGCGGAAGCCCCTTTCTCAATGACGCCCTGGCTATGCCGTCATCAATTCCATTAGATCACGAGAAGGGGTGTGGTAGGGTTCGCGCCAGGCATGCGCCCCTCGGAAAACCTTGTCCGCTACCCTTGTCTTCGCAAGGCCATTCCGCTCGTAGTAAAGTAGCAATCTTACAAAGCGTTGCTATGAATGAACCCACGCGTGAGCTTCCCAGAATAGCACGTGTCGGCATGACGCAGTTATGCAGAGAATGGCGGGAGTGGATGTTGTTGAAATTGATTTGTGACGTCATATGGAGAAAAAAGTATTTATTCATAATTATATGCGTACCTTTCCGTTGTCAATCATTGACGTTGTGTTTTCACCATTAATGAGCACTAATATCCGATTAGAGTACACTGAGATCGATGTTTTTGACGGGGGATGCCTTCAAAGCGACCGTTTGGGGGTTGCACTTGAAAGGAGTGGGAATAATAAATTGCGAGGGTGTAGAAGCCTTTTGAATGCCTACGGGCGCTCTAATTTACCTTGAGAAATTAAACAATTGGTCTATGAATGGAAAAGTACTCGAAATTGAAACGATTGATTCGTGTTTCTGGGGAGTTCTTTTGGGCGAATGACTTTTAAATGGGTTTCGAAATCTTAAAGATTGATTTTTGGATAATTTCTACTTTAAGATTCTGGAGTTTCCAGAACATTTTGGAAGCTGGATTTTTGAAAGGAACACCCTGAAATACAGTAGTGAAATTATAATTGAAAGAAAAGAAAATTCAACCAAAGTCAAATCTTTGAAAATGTACTAAACAAGGATTCAAACCAGCATAACAAAAAGTGACTAGAAACAAGAACGTTTATGAGTTCGGAAAGCAGATACAGCAAATATTCCATTCAGCACCGTTCGATACTAAACAATCTCCATCACCAAATCAAACATTTGAAAACCATGAACAATGCGGTAAACGATTTGAAAATCGACTGATTTAATTGCGTTGCAATTTTTAAAAAGATTGATTCGTCTTTAGATATAGTCTCATAAATAGATTTATGTTTCTTTCTGTTAAGTACGAAGCTCACAAGTATATTCATTTAATTGACAATAATAGATATTTAATTTTTGTGAAGATTGCACGATGCGGAAAAGAGGCGTGCATCCTGTTGATTGGGCGTTTGGAAATTATAGAATAAAATTTAAGAATCTATCAAACATTTCCTCTTACCTCTTTACACCCTGGCTACATACATTGCTGAACATCTTTCTTTCGCAATTGTCCCAAGGGATGTAATTTTAACCTTTCGACTGCCTACTTGACTCGTTTTCGTCCCAGCGAAAATTAAAAGTTGTTGTAACTTTTGTACACCGCTAGGAAGGGTGCTGCTGTGCCTCTGTAAAAAAAGTTACGCCCCTCTAGTACCTTTCTACTAACTTTCGCTGTCCCAGTCCCGTTCTAGCCATCGTGGTGACAATATCAAAATCGATCCGGACGAAAACGTCCCACGTAGGCAGAAAACGGTAAGTAATGTTTCCGTTTATTCGTTTAAGGTACCAGTCCATTCTAGAAGGACAAAAACGACCATTTTTAAGTATTTGTTTCACAGAAACTTTATTTTATATTACCATGAATCTTTTTTATAGTATTATTTTATATTTCAAGTATGGAAAAAAAATATAGTTTTTATTTTTATTCATTATTCTCTTTTAAAGGGGGCGCTGAAATAAAGATCTGAAAAAATCGCTACTCCACGGCGGACAGATAATCTATGGATCGGTAAATCTGAAACAAAAAAATTAAACGGTACTTCAAAAAGCAAGGTCTCTTACACCGTAATCCACCACCGTTTTCAAAAAACCACTTGAAACAAAAATGGCGGACTCATGAAAAAATGTCAATAATCAACCGTGTTTTCGTAGTTTTTTTAACGCCAATTTTTTTTTCAATTTTTTGCTAATATTCTTGTGGATTGCGGTGTAATAATCTCTAACAAATAAAACACATTAAAGTTTATGAAAAACGGTTCGATAAATCCAGAGATTATCTGTCTGCCATGTTAAATAGCGTTATTTTGCGAAAAACGTGTTTAAAGTTTTTGTTCGATTTCGCTGACAAACATTTTGTGAAAAATGAAAAATTAGACATTTTTCAAAAACACGCAGTTGATATGTAGAAGTCTAAAAAAACACTAAACACATGCAATAAAATTGCAAATATAATGTACATAAATAGGAGAAACCGGTATTTTAGAGAAGGGGAATGAAAGAGACGCTATGCGACCGACAGCTGATCGAACACCTAAAAAGAGCTGAAAACGCGCACACATTCAAAGTCACCATTTATATATTAAACTTTCGAATTTCGAAAAGATTTTTCTGGAAGTCATTTTTGAAGTTCTAAGGAGTCGAAAAATGCAAAAAATGAAATTTATAAGGTGGACTAGTACCTTAAAAGTGTTAATTGTGGCTGTAAAAGCATATCAAACATATCAATAATATTAACTAAAGCTATTGGAGCAGCTGCCTCTTCGATCACACCGCTAGATTTCTGGAACGTGTTATTCACAATTGATATGCTGGAAACAATTTTGAAGTGTACAAACGTCGAGATTGATAGATATTCGGCCAATAACCAGCCCCGTGTCAAAAATTGACTTTTTATTGATTTCATTACTAATGTTTGAATTATTTTAATTTTATTATCGTTTTTAATACGAAATCTAGAACCAAATTATTGTCCATTTTGAGGTTGCAAACTTAAAGGTTTTTTTTAACAATAATTGAATGCAGTATATTTTTTCTTGAAAGCTACACTTTTCTCCTTTAATTTTCTTTTTTTCGTTTCGATATCTTTATTCGTCTTAAAGTTATGATTTTTTAGTGAACAAATGCATTTACTCCGTTTTCTTTCATTTTTTTGATAAAAAAATATATTAAAAAATCTAATTGTTAATAATTTTCTGTTTGATACTTTAAGTTAAAGGTTTGAAGAACCACCATGATTTTTTTCCAGATTTTTTGCAGCATTTTAACAGCTTGAAAAACGGCAAGACGAAAACGACCCATGTAGGCAGACCGAAGGTGCCGAAAAAACGTAGGCAGACGAAGGGTTAAGTCTGGTGAAGTTTAATTTGGTGTTAATGGCCATGGTGAATCTCGTTAAAATGATGCATTTAATAGAAACGATGACGATGTTTGCGATTTTAACGTAGATTTGGTATTTGGTGCGATCAATGGCAGTCAGAAAGAGAAGAAGAACGAAGCGAACGTAAAGAACGAGAAGATCAAATTAAAAAATGTAGAAATAGAATTTCCAAGATTTATCAAACATGTAGTCAGAAGAAGATACATTTCAAAAGTAGTATGAACCTAAAAATTCAATATGATTCAATGTATCACACGAAAAGTGGTCCAGCCAAAAAATTATCACTTTTCAGATAAATCGATTTAAACGTTCGTAAGAACTTTATAGTGAAATCGTAAGGGCATTTTTCATTTTTGGAAAAATAATTTTAAATGGAACCTTTTTCCACGTGATAGTTAAACACATTTTTAAAAGGTTTTTTGTTTGAAAATATTTTCGATTCGTCCCATTTTTCAATCGACGAATTTTAAAGATGTTGAAAGCAAAATTTATGATAAACCTTTTGAAAAAGCTTTGTCCATTAATGCATGCACTTTACAAAATTAAAATCGGACTGTTATGGCGGCCTCAGCAATTTTTGCTAAACTTGGTAATGAAACTCTCAGTTGATAGAAGCATGGCTCCTACGACTGAATGCGCAGCCTCCCAGCACAGAGAAAAGTAGAAAAAAAAACGATTTTCTTTTCAATTTTTTAAACATTTTGATTTTTAACTTCCCAGTATATGGGAAGTTCTTGTAATCGCCTCGAAAATCGAAATTGAAATTTTCAACATTTCTTTACGTTTTGAGATCTATAGAGTATATTTTAAGTGTTTTTAGAAAGGGAGATGTATGTGTGTGTGTGTGTATGTATGTACGTACGTTCGTGGACACTTTTTTCTACGACCATAACTCACGTAAACAAAGTCGTATCAACTTTGTTGAGGTGTAAATCAAAGCGTCTTTGCAATCTTAAGAGCTGATTAGTTTTTGGGAAACTTCGGTCGGGGGGGTTTGCTGTTTTGCCCGTTTGAAGGTCATTTCTGTCATGCGTTATATCTCGCGAACCAAACATAAGATTTTTTTGAACAAGGTGTCAATTGACGCGTATTAACATTTATGTGATTCTGTCAAATTTTTAAAAAAATTCTTGGAGCCGTTTTTTAATTGTTTAAAATAAAGTGCAAAAAATTAGGTTTTTTTTCAAAAACTCAAAATTTTTAACCTGATTTTTAAACCTAAGTAATCAATGTTTATATAATTTACATACTCCAAATAGTTTTTGTGAAAAAACCAGCAAAAGTTTTTTCCATGATTACAAAAAAAAATTAAATAAAAAATAAAAAAACATTAAACGTTCAAGGTCATTTACGTCATTCAATATATCTCGAGAACTATATATAATACTTCCATAATTAAGGTGTCAATCGACGCGTATTATCATTTTTATGATGTTTTCATATATTAAAAAAATCGTTAAAGTGGTTTTTTTTAAATTTATTTAAAAAAAATTGGAAAAGTAGTTGTAGTAGTTTTTTTCGTAAAAAAAATCATTTTTAACCTGATTTGCACATCGTAATAATAAATGTTTGTAGAATTTGTGAAATTTTATCAATTTTTGTAGAGAAACCAGCAAAAACTTTTCTCATGATTACAAAAAAAATTAAATTAAAAATAAAAAATCATTCAAAGTCACCATGTAAATAGGGTTCATTCGAATCATAATACCTTAAATCTCTTATTCTAAAGACATTGTTTTAAAGTCAATCAAAGTTTATTAATATTTGCAAAATTTGAGCAGATTTTCAATAGTCTTCACAGCACCATGTTTTAACTTTAATGAAAAAACTGCTTTGTAACCTGTCTCTCCTCCGATTGATCCGCGTGAATAATCAAGCAAACCAATGCACCAAAATCCTTACGTAATCAATTGACGCTCGCGTAGATGTTATGATTAATATTAAGTCATTCCAATAACTTTTACGAGAAGTACATTTTTATTATTTGAAGTATTATTATTTTCGTAATAATTATTGTGTTTAATATTTTTAATATTTATGTGGATATTACTGGGAAGTTGTCCGTGTGGACCTCAAGGGTCGTACCTCGCGGCTTGTTTTTTAATGTTCCCGACTTTTTTGAGAGCGAGCATAAGTCAATTAGTGTTATACGAATTATTCCCCAACTTTTCCCGAAAAAATCCGTGTGCCCTCTCTCGACGGACAAATGTAGTCGTTTTTTACTGATCCGCCCTGGTCTATATTTGTTGCAAAAGAATTCAGGTAACGCGCATTATTAATGAGGAACTACTGTACGCTTAGGAAGTGATTATGGGAGTGTTTCTTAAGGGGGGAAACCACTTTAAGATTTTCAAAAAATCAAACTTTTTTTGTTGCTCTAAAGTATACCTTATCATCATAGAAATCATGTAGCAAAGTTTCATATAGTAGAAAAATCTCTAAGTGTTCGAAATTTCAAATTAGCGCGGCGCCGTTCACTGCTCTTTCCGAGCGCAATCCGCGAAGCCATCAAAAAATAAGGCGTTTCTGGAGAAATGCTAGGGAGCCGCCATTTTGTTTTTTAAAGTTCTGAAAAAATTCAAAGAGGATGTCAAATACTTGTGCAATATAGTTCTTTTTACCAAATTTCGATATGTTGTTTGGTTTTTGAGAAAAATATTCCCAAAAAATTACTTTTTTTACCTCTACAATGGTGCTCCCCGTTAATGTACTGAAACTTACTCTTGCGGATCTATTTTAAAAAAAAGGAAAGCATTCGCTTCTTGGGTTGCTGCGATTCACTTTTAAGTAAACAAGTTGCTCGAAAAGTGACACAACTCGAAAATCTTACCTTTTCAGTACAAGAAAAAAACTCCTTTTGTGGGTTGAAATAAGCTTTTTAAAAATTTACATGCAACTACTATAAAATTTTAACATTAAAATACAAATGATAACATCCGTGTTAATAATTTTCTTATTTGAGGTAAAAAATAACCTTAATTGTTTGACTTGTGTCGTTGTTTTTGTTTATCTAGCCCATGAAAAAGCTAATTATTTTGAGTTGTGACACTTTCGGTCATGTTTATTGTTGAGAGAGTATTGGATTACGAAATTTTTTATGATTGTAAGTCATCAATCATGGTTCTTTTTTAAAGTTAAGTTTATTCAAATTTGAGAAATATTTACACAATAACTGATCTTTGAAATCAATTAAAGAAAACTATAGAAAATAACAATATGTTTATTTATACCAAAAATAAAGGAAGCTTATTCAGAAATGCAATGCAAATTATACAAACGATAATTGAGTTATTCATTACAAAAGAAATTATTTTTTGTAGTTCAATTCAAAAATATTTTTGTAAAATATGTCATAATAGTTTTTGTGAATTATGTTTTGATTAGGGATGCCACGATACGCCTTTTTTGCCGATAAGATACCGATACTCTGATGAAAATATCGGCAATACTGATACCGATATGCTTATTGAATTCAAAAATGAAGGTAAAATAAATAAAACACATGTCAGGTTAATTTTTTTAATTAATACAAACAACATATACAGGTTGAGATAAGTTGATAATTTTAATAATTTAAATTAGCATTGATAACAATTTTGTATAAAAAACAAAGTATTCTGAAGTTTTGCGGAGAAAGGCGATTTCGCAAGCCTGTTTGAATGAAACCTGCGGTGGAAAATATTCTCTCAGATGCGACAGAATTTATTTGGGAACTAAAGTACTTCTGCGCCATTTTTTTCAAGTTTGGTTAGAAGACGTCATTGCGCCAGAAAACGAATTGATGCATCTCTCGATGTATTAGGAGACCTTAGATATCTCTCGACTTCTTCTTTGAGAGAATTACAGCTCAGAGTAAACAGGGGCTCATCTTCCTCAGATTCTCTAATAATATTTTCACAAACGCTCCAAAGCCCACCACTCGTAGACATCTCAGAACTTACAGTTACAGTACTAAATGTAGGTGTGACCGTGTCTGACATAGTTTCGGAATGCAGTGCTACATTAGGATCAAGTAATTGAAACGGACGCTTTTTCGCCGTAGTAATAATAGACTGTAATTGAAATATTCGTGCTTTGTAACGAGCATCAAGCATTGTGGCGAAGCAATATGTTTCTTCATTTTCCAAACCATCAAATTTTTCATTAAGAGCCAATACCAAGTTAGTAGCTATTTTTTTCGATTGCGATGAATTCTTCTTTCTGTCGATGGATTTCTTACGTTTTCCAATAATTTGTGTTTTAAAGTTGACATGACAAATATTTAGATTTACTTTATTTGACTCAAACGACTAGTTATAAATGACATACACACACAAACTAATTACGATATGTAATTTTTAATTTTATTTGCATGGAAAAATACTACGCGCGACAACAGTCAACCTAGCGAAACAAGAGACTAAATAAAGCGCGGGAATTCTCCGAGCATAGTTAGTTCGAGACTCGTTTGCAACGAAATAGACGAGACAACACGGCCGTTTACATTACATCATTTTTAAAGCGCGAAATTTGAAACGTATCGTTGACTCAGCCATAAAAATATCGCCGATACCGATATATCGGCAAACCCGAAGTATCGCCGATATATCGGATGCACCCCTCAATTTTATGTGATTAAAAATCATCAGGCTGAAATGTTCTGAGGATCTTTTTGGAAAATTTACATTTCCCCATTTTTTGACAAATTTTCAAATTTCGAAATTTTTCCATGGAGTATGGCCATATTGTTGTTGTTTTTTACGTATATTATAAATTGATTTGTCATTTTTATAGGAGAAAAATTCTATTTCGCTTTATGCTAACAGTTTGTGGCTACATCTTTTCAAAAACACCCCTGAACGTTAGTCAGTTTTGATTCACGTTAACCTAGTACACAATTCGGTTCTGAGCAGAATTTTATATGAAAATTCTGCAGTTGCAGAAATTCCGCACAGAATTGCAGACTCAATTCTGCAGAAGCAGTACACAGTTTTTTGCGCAGAATCGTTGAACTCGGTAGATGGGAGCACCGCAGCACCAAGTACTCTCCACACTTTTCTGACTTGAATTTTAATTGTTTCGATGTTTCTTTTGATGCAGATAGTTGACGTTTGGCAATAGCTGTCATTAAAACTGTCATTGAAGTTGATTCCAACATCAACAGCAGCCGGCATTTGCGAAAAGATAAGTGTTTCGTGAATAATCTCCACTAGTCTCCATTGTCAAATTTCCAGCAGCAAATTATTTATCAAATGAGGAGACATGCAGGATTTTCTGTTTTGAATCGAACTGTGTACTAGGCTTTAGTAGAAAATAAAATTACTGAAAAAAGACATCTTTGAAAGTTGTAAATGGATCTTCTCCTTCATTTAAACTTGGTTGCATTTGTGTGCCATTTTGTTTTGTTTAAGTGTCTAGAAACCATCGCAGTTATGATTCAACATGAAGAAAAAAGTCATTTGAAAACCTCTAAATAAAGCATAAATCCTTGTTTCTCTTATTTTACCTCTAACTTACGAGGAAAAAACCGTTAAACTAAGGTGTAACGCACTGATCTGGCATAACTGTGGTGAAGCACGCTGAGGCGAAAAACCTACCATATTTCGCCCTAACCGCTTTTTGTTGATAATCTCATTCTCGCGGTGAAATGCCTGACACGTCCAGACGATTTTCGGAAACAGTTTACAGTCGTGCATTCTAAAAACAATTCAAATTCACGTGGCCTTCACAATCCACGTTTCGTTTTCCAGCGGAAAATTGTTAACACGAGAAGCAACAAAGATGTGGGTAGCGAATCGGCCGCCGTGCTGTAGTCTCCAATCCAAGTCTAATTGTTACACCCATCAAATCGTAATCAAATCGCGGCGAGCTGCGTCGAACAACAATCGAACAAGCCAACCGCCATTATTGATTATTACTGTTAACAACTTCGCGCGCCGCAAAATCGTGTGTGGATGGCGGCGCTGCACCGTTCCCATGCAATCTTCCAAGCAACTCGTTATTTGTGTCGAACAGAGTGTTAAAATATCGCCGCCACGGTCTTTTTTCTTCGATTTAATTGTGCAGATCGTGACGACTTATTTAAAATTATTAAATATTTGGGCTCGGCTGCACCGGGCCCGGCCACCTCCATAGGTGAGCGGCATCGAACCGCACCGAACCGATTCGACCTGTAGACAATATTGTGATTTGTGGTGTTGTCGCCGTTATCGTTGTTGTTGTTGCTAACGATATCGAAGACGAATTTACTTTTACTTCGCCCTCGGAGTTAGGCCGCGAAACCGTTGCTTGCGCCCAAAGACGTCGCGGGCTTGTGAAGGGGATCATACACGTGGCAATTAGTAATGTGATTTGAATCTTAGCAGAAAAGTAACGCTGACTGATACTGGTCGCACTGACGTGGTTGAGCTCCTTGAAGAAAGTACTAATGAGCGATGATTAGCGTATGAAAATTGTTTGCTAAACATGACATGCCGATTAAGAGGCGCATCGTAGAAATTTGCAGAAGAATTATTTAGGATAAATACGATATATGAGTATACCAGGAAAGAATACCTAACTTTGCAACTCAAAATTCTACTTGTTTCAAAATTCAAGACGACTTCCACACGAATACCCAAAAGAAAACATTGTTTGAGCGGGTGTTGAATGAAAATGGTTGGTTGGTTGTAGTGGCAGCAATCTTTTCTCAAGACATGGCTCATTTCGGTCACAACCACAAGAAGGTTGGGCAGCACTAGAACCCATTTCGTCAAAGTATTTGCTGACCCTTCTTCTCCATTGTATATATCCTGCACCTTTATCCCTTGTGGCTCTCCTCTTGAGCTCTATGAGTCTTTCTTTGAGTCTGTAACCTCATTTTGCCTCTCCCTTAACCCGTCGTCTCCCGTTATCATCTGTGGTGATTTCAATCTTTCCTCTATTGGCACATTTTTCCTCAGGTTGAAATCATCTCTTCTAATCGATCATCTAACCTTCTAACCAATTTTCTCTCATTGTCGGGTTTTTGCCAATTCAACCATGCATTTAACTTGAACGGTCGACTTCTTGACCTTGTTCTATCAAATATTGTTCCTGATAACTTAACTTTAACCACTGCTCCTCTCCCCTATGTTCCCTTGGACCCCCATCATCCACCTCTGTAGCTCGAACTCTGCTTTTATTGGCCCAAATCTCAAAATAGGCACAGACAACTTAAATTTAACTTTTGGAAATCGAATTACATTGCTTTGTCGGAAGAACTCAAATTGATTAACTGGGCATCTTTTTTGACAGTCTTGGCTGTGAAGACTGTCTCGTTAAATTCTATGATCTTCTCTATGACCTTATCTCTCGCTTCACTCCCTACTATAGTCGTACCACGGTTACTGATCCTCCTTGGTTGATCCGTGATGTTAAGGCAATCTTGAAATTAAAAAACCAAGCTTTTGGGCTTTACAAATCCAATAAAACTTTGGAAAATTATACTGTTTTTCAAACCATCGTGCTTCAGCAAAACTAGAAATTAAAAGAGCTATGCGTAACTACTTCGCTAATATCGAAAATTCACTGCACTCTAACCAAACGAAGCCGTTTTGGTCTTATGTCAATTCCCTTAAGTCTTCGTTCAATATTCCTAATACTGTTTTCTGAGACAGTAAACAAGGTTCGACTCCTGAAAAAATCTGCGAGATATTTGCTGAATTTTTTTCGTCAATATATCCTGCTTCCACTCTCCCAATTTCTTTTAATACTCCTTTTTGTTTTCCACCTATTCTTGATTCTATTTCCACTGACCCAGCTGAAATTCAAATATTAATTATATCCTGAGATTCCAGCGTAGGCTCCGGGCCAGACGGGCTTCCAAATGTATTTATTAAATCCTTATCCTCGTCATTATATATTTTTAATGCCAGTTTATCCTCCGGTATCTTCCCTAATATGTGGAAGTTGGCTAACATTTTTCCTGTACTCAAATCTGGATCCTCTTCTAAGGCTTCCAATTATCGTCCGATTTCGTTACTTTCATGTTTTCCAAACTGCTTGAACGCATTGTCTACAATAAAATATACGAAGCTCTTAACTGTAGGCTGTTACCATTCCAACACGGATTCGTTCCAAACCGGTCAACCAATACGAATCTCCTTGAACTTACCCAACATGTTGCACAGGCTCTCGACAGTCGTGCTCAAGTTGATGTAGCGTATACTGACTTCAGTAAGGCATTTGACACTGTCAACCTAAATGTTCTACTTCTCAAGCTAGCTAACTTTGGCCTGTTTGGGCCATTACTCTCCTGGCTTGAATCCTATATCAGCTCGCGTTCATGTCGTGTTAGTCTATGTGGTGCTTATTCCTCTCTCTTCCACGCTACCTCCGGTGTTCCTCAAGGATCTATTCTAGGTCCTCTTCTTTTCTTACTCTACATAAATGACCTTCCCTCTGTCATAGCGTCTTAGTGTCTTCTATATGCTGATGACTTAAAAATTTACAGAGTTATTCGCTCGGAAGAGGATTGTATTGCTCTCCAAAGGGATCTGGACGCTATCGATTCTTGGAGTCAAACTAATTTTTCTCCCTTAATGTCCAGAAATGTCACAAAATATCGTTCTCCTTAAAGCCCAGTCCAAATTGATTATATCCATATGTTACACGATATTCCTCTTACGGCTGTTTTTCAAATAAAAGATCTGGGAGTGATTTTCGATCCGAAACTTAAATTTGAGCCTCACATTGTGGCTATAGCCGCACGTGCCTCTCGGGTTTCCGGGTTCGTGTTAAGACACTCTCAGATGTTTACTGACATTTCCTCCGCCGTCAACCTATACACTAGCCTAGTTAGACCCATACTTGAATATTGCTCGCAAGTATGGTCATCACACTATCAATATTTGGATTCTTTGATTGAATCAGTACAGCACAAATTCATCCGTTTCCTTATCTTTAAATTTAAAATCCAATATAAGCCATATAAAGAGCGACTTTCCTTGCTACAACTTCCTACTTTGCAATCCCGCAGACTCCTTTTAGATGAATGTTTTCTATTTCGGCTTCACCACCATCAATTAAACTCCAACCTCTCTGATTGGTTAGAGTATCGTTTTACAGAACGCCCTGCCAGATCTGCCATTATATTTACAGTTCCATATGCTCGAACTGAGACTTTGTTCCATTCCCCGATGTTGCAGCTTCCTCGTAACCACAATAGTCTGCAACTTGGTCCGTTTCCTCAATCACTATACATCTACAAACAAAATGTAAAACGTATTTTATGTAATTAGTTTTACTTTACTATATTTTTCTTTCTTTTTTGTTTCTTTAATTTGTCTTGTAATTGGGCTATATTAGTCTGTAAGATAAATTCCTAATAAATAAATAAATAAATAAATCTATGGGCTTAGATTTAATATTTACGGAAGACTCAGGTAAATTCTCGTTCCAAAACCCATAAAATATCCTTGAGTTTCCATATGAAGTGTAGTGTAGCATCCTTGTAAGCGCGTATGTAGTGCCCATATCCTGAGAATATATTTGTAGAAAACAGTCGGTCTGCTGATTTTTCCTCGGTGCAAAGATAACGGACCGGTTTTGCATGGTACCTCACACCTCATGTTGCACACATATGTATGCGACACATGCAGCATTTGCCTGATCTTGACAGATGATCCTTACAACTAGGATCGGCGTGTCATTATCAGTGCGTAGTTGAAAGTGGAAGGTTGTGCGAGTGCGAAAGATAAGCAATTCTGCTTATTGAGAATTGTGGTCGGTGTGATTGTGTTGTTTATGTTGGTAAATTGTTTAAAGTAGATTTAATTATAAACTTCAACAGCCCGTGGTAAAGAATTGTAGAATAGTGTTCAATCGGTGATAAGTGTAGGGTAATCTGGTAACCGAGCCAGGAACCTTGGAGCTAAAGATGGTGCGCTTCCTCAGTGGTAGCGGCGATGGGGCTCCTTCTCTTGAAGTTGATTGATGGCTCACCTCTCCACCCCGGCTGGCACCAGGTGCGCTCTTCCTTGATGTCAGCTTACATGTAGGTTCCGTATCGTCGCGTGCGCTCTTTCTTGACGATGGTTCGGTTCCAATATGAAGCTACAATGACGAAGGATTGTCTTCATTAATTTAGAGAGTACCGGTTAGTTGAATGTCATTTATGTTTCATTGTTTAATCAGAGTAGTTTCGCTACTCGTTGTGCTGAACCATCACACTTATGTGTTCTTTTTTTTATTATATTTACAGACACGGCATTTCCGCAACGCAACCGGACACGATACCGTATATAAAATTATTTTTTATATCTTGTTAAAATTAAAAACTATAAATTTTTTAAAAAAAATCTTAAATTTAAAATGGCTACTTTTGTGAGGCTATGTAGGAAGGGGGTCCAGAATTTATAATCGTCTTTTGAATAGTGCTGGGCATTCGCACAATTTTTTGGACTATTTCTATTTCTTCTCCCGAAATGCAGCTGTGGCAGAGGCCGTTGAACGGAACGCTGTACTTCTGCAAATCTGCTTTTTAGACAGTGCCCGCAGTGAGACGCATAAGTTGAGAGTAAGAATTTTTCAAAGTGTCTTCAGACGAGTGAAATTTTAAATGAATTTTTCAACAGCATGTTTGGAATTACGATAAAAGTAATCTGACAGATGATCCAGAATCAACAAAAGTGGTTAATCAAACAAGTTACAAGTATCCAGACTTATCATGAAGGCCATCAAAGCCTCAACTTTAATAATAGTGTGCGGAGGTAGGGTCGGTCAACTTGTCTTAATATACGTGACCTATAAAGTCAAAAACGTTTACCAGGAATGGATAGAAGGTGGCCGGCCGGCACGCGATACAACCGATCTAAGAGCACATGTTTGGTACCCACACATTCGAAGATTGGTTTAAATTCTCAATGTTGCAAATTTTGAGAAGACAAGATGGTAAAAAGTTCTTATTGCAGACAATCGTGAAATAAACAAAGCGTAAAATAACATCAAATTCATTGCTCTTCTAAATGCAACCCTTGTTCTTCAGCCATTGGATGTGTGCTTATTCGGTTCACTGAAAACAGCAGGGCGTAATGTTTTCAATGAATGGAAAAAACGCTCAGAGGCAGACGATTCAACTCTGTTCCTAAGTCAGAGTTTTCAAAAATGCTGATAAAATTGCTTTAACATATGTATTGGAAACATGGTAAATAGACAAGTACGTAGTCTCAAGAAATGCTGCGATGACGTAGTGTGTTCGAGAGATTCTGATATATTGCCCAGTAGGAATTTCAGCAACACTTTGCGGTAAATAAAATTTGATTTTTCTACTGGGTGGAGTGACAAGTATTGGAAGGAAAAGATAGATGATGTGCATATGAAGCACAAGAGTCTGTAAAAATTGAAAATTAAATTATAATGAAGGCGGAATGTTCAAGACAAACCTGCATGCAGATATGTGGCGTGAAAACGGTCTAGTAAAGAAAAGTAACGAATTGCCGTCAGTTCCACAAGTATTGAATTGAAACACAAAACCATAGTAACTGCGTCCTATTTTGAAATGAAATTAACGGAGATTAACCGACGCGACGCGAAAATCGACTGTGACGATTAAATATTTTTCGAATGGTTTATCCTCAAAGGATGCTTACCACAGGTACTCAAGAACGAATGCTGGCTGCCACTATTTCTAAACTTTCAAACGCTGTAGTATTTTCTTTAAACCCTCAGGTAACATCATGTCTGTTAAGGATGTCCATACTGCCCATACTACTACAGCCCACATTCGATTTTGTTGCCTGACAATTTTCTACATTTTAATATGTAGCGTTTTCGTAACGACTGATTAAAATGTGATAATTCAGAACCGCGGACCGCGCTTGATTGTGTGCTTTTATATGACCGACTAACTACTGGTTCTTACATATACTGTGGTGCGAACTGTCTGTACCCCTGACAACATAGAGCAAGTTTGAACTACTGATGACAACGGATGGTAATGTAAATAAGTAAAATTGCTGTTACTACACCGAGTCGAATCCTTTAAAGATTGTGGAGAAGCCCCACCATTCGTTGCTTGTAACAGTTTGGTGCGCAGTTGGTGACTGGGGGACAATAGGACCCTTCTTCCTTAACGGTACGGCTAACACACATACATGCTGGCAACGTCTTTTATACCGAAATTAAAAAGCAGACATCGTCTCAGCCGCACTTGATTTCAGCAAGATGGCACCACTCGTCATATGGCGTTGTTGTAAAAAAAACTTTGATATCCGAATTATATCCGGAAAAACCGCTTTTTCGTACCCGTCGAGAATACCAGGTTTATCCAGCCATGACTTTTATCTTTTGAGGCTACTTAAAATCAAATGTTTATGTCAACAAACCAAGAACTTTGGACGAGATGAAGAATAATATTCGCAGTGAAATCGCCGAAATTCCTACAGAAACTTGGCAAGAAGTGTCAAAAAATTTTGTAAAAAGACTAGAATGTTGTGTTGCCAATAACGGGCATCATTTATCAAAAATTGTGTTTAAAAAATAAGTGCCTAATCTTAATTCTTTTGCTTTTTATCACTATTTGTTTTTTTTTGATTTGTGTTTGGGATAAAGTTGTCAGGTTCCTTTGCTCAACCCGTATAAAATAAAACTTTAAGAAATTTTAATTATAGCCTTTAAAAAGTGGCGCGTTTTTGTACCATTTTACCAGTAATAGTGAACTTTTCCAAAGAAAAATTGAATTTGAATTTGTTTTCGAATAATTTTCAAATTTTATAAATAGGGAACGTATTTTTTTCGCAATTGTTCCCTAAACTTTGACTGTGAATATTACCTGACCGATGACAATATTAAATATGAAAATTTCCTTACTTACAGAATTACATACGTCCTATTTAACGCCGCAATGGGAACTTTACGGTAGTTTTTACCTTAAAAATGAAAACTCTGCTTGAACCATATTTTTAATCATCATTTTTCTATCGCTATTATTTAATGAATTCGTTCAAAATATCACACTTTTCCTCTTATGCAGGGTAATCAAAAAATACCATAAACTTCTTACTGCGGCAAGAACGTTTGTACCGGAAGTCGCATATTTTATACTGCCAAAAGACTGATTCGTAATTCAGGGATTTAAAGCTTGTGGGATTCCCGAGGGTTGATTTTCAGTTGTGAAGAAATCCCTAATTATCTCCTTGGCTGACCGATATATACCTCTTGGCTGGTGGGACATTCAACGCTATAAATCCCCGATTTCTCGCGTGGTTGTCGCTTTTCTTTAGTCGATCCAAAAATGTTTTTGAACTGGTTTCTGCCACTCGTTCCCATGAGCTGTATTGATTCATGGCAGTTTAAGTTCCTTTTTATTACGTTGGTGAAACCTTCTTGGTAGGTGATGGCCTTTCAAAACGTCATTTCTAAGTCAGGGTTTAATAAACTTGACCGTTCTTTCGTACGTCGGTTTTTCTTTGATTTTTTCCGCCATTCTTGTGATTGTTACTGGTTTAAAGCCGTTTAAAATTGCAGTCTGAAGAATATACTGCATTTCCTTCTTCTTGGCTTCCTAATCAAGTGGCAAATCGTACATGCGATGTATCATAGCTCTGTAGGGAGAAACTTTGATTCTTTGTGTGTGGTTCGAAGTGTTTGGGATCGTTTTTGCGTAAGCGTTGCTTTTCGGTAGACATTAAAGCTTATGTCACCCCTTCTTCGTTGCACTAGCACATCCAAGAACGCCAGGTTTCCACCTATTTCTTCCTCTATTGTGAAGCTGGTGCTCTGATGTGCGTTGTTAAGCTCCGTTAATGTTTGCTGCAAATCTCCTTTCTTGACGTACGCGAAAATGTCATCTACGTATCGGAACCAGCATCTCGGTAGTCTGCCTCTTGATTTAAATCCCTCTTCCAATCTAGACATAAATATTTCACTGAAAAAAGGTGAGAGCGGGTTTACCATCGCTACTCCTCTCTTCGTTTTAAAAAAGAAGAAAGGCATGAAAGGCAGTTTCAAATCAGCAGTGGCGGAGCACATCGTGGCTACAGGACATGAGATAACTATGGATGACGTAGCACCAATAAGAGAAGCGATAGATAAACGGGAACTAGATGCCTAAGAAGCCCTAGCGATTTATAGAAAAAAAAACACCGCAATAAACCATGATGAAGGCAACGTTAATTCATGGCTCTTTAAATTAATCAGTTATTCTTAAGAATTTCCATACTCAAAAATATCCTCTCAATTATATCCCTCATTAATTATATCATTTGTAATGTTAGAATTTGATTCATGAATAACATAGAATTTTACATCGACAAAAATATCAAAATGAATTAAATTTTTACAAAAAAAAATCTCATAAAGTCAAAGGGTTTGATGGATTTGTCTCGTTACAGTGTTTACAAAGATTGTTTCAACAATGTTTCTGCTTGAAAATTATGCTAGATTTTCTTCTTTTTACTTCAATGACCATTTTTTAGATTTGCAATAAAACTGGGCGATTAAAATCGAAATGAGGAAATCATCTATTATTAATAGCAAAGCAGATAATTAGTGTTCAGAGCTTGATGGAAACGCAATAAATAATGTATTGAATTTTAAATGTGTTAAATTCTGAGACCGATAGAGATGCATTACTATTCCTTTTCTGGAAGCAATTAATCTATCCACGCAACGCGACAAGAGTGTTGTTTGCGAATACCGCGCTTGAACGGTTAGTTACATATGTGCATATCGTAGTCAAGAAACCACTTTTTTCGCGAGTGACTCACGTGGAAAATATCGTTCAGACTAGTTTTTCCGTGGATAGATGTCTTTACCTTGAAGCTGTTACCTTCCGCGGATGTACTGCACCGCACAGCAAGGTGTGCTGCGCCTTACCGACGTTCAATTCAC
The DNA here is from genome assembly GCA_963942545.1 of Oxycera nigricornis. Classification (NCBI taxonomy): domain Eukaryota; kingdom Metazoa; phylum Arthropoda; class Insecta; order Diptera; family Stratiomyidae; genus Oxycera; species Oxycera nigricornis. Next base: position 79,954,866 of record OZ012661.1, read on the forward strand.
GGAAGAATACTGGATCTCGGCTGAGTCCATTGTTCGGCTGATTTGCAGCGTCGAGAACTGCACTGCCTGGTGCTAGGTTCCTAGTGCCTGGTTCCTAGTGCCTAGTGCCTAGGCGTGATTGAGTTCCACAGACATTTCTAGCATGATTAGGCCCTGGAGCATAAGTGTTATGTGAATCGAATGGCGGTGATGACCCACTCTCGGAGTGGGTGAGGAGGCAGCGTGGCAGAGTTCAGCGCACAATGATGCACATTCAGGTGGGAACCGTGCAAATTTGGTCTAATCGATTAAATCGAACACGTCGATTGTCTACGGGCTGGTGCTCCATCCAGTGCAACCAGCCATTACAATATAATAAACAATTTCCACACAGCCCAGCCAAAGCGAGTCGCCCGTTGTTGTTTGTGCTGTTACTGTTGCAGTCCTGCGAATCAGTTCTTGTGATCGTCTGAAGATTGTCTTGTTCCCGGCTGCGATGGGGGTGGCTGGCTTCAAGCAAGAGGTTTTGGCGGATTCAATGGTGGCTTCGCCTTCTTACTGGCATTGCATAATCCGGGAAGACGCAAGAAAGATATTCGATCAGCGCAAATACTATTATTTGGGATGGATAGAATGTGCAAATTGACGCGGAGCATTTGTTTGTTGATTATTCAGGCATTGTCTCTGTACCTCATTCAAACATGATTCCTGGTTTAGAAAGTGGAAAGCAATTCATGCGGAGGACAGGTGAAGCCGCGATAGAAGACATCTGCAAGAAGAGATAACTAAACGGTAATTACGTGTAATGAAGCTTAGTTTTCTGGAAAAAAAACCATATCTGATGATTGTTAGCTCAAGCGTGCACATTGATTTCTGGTTATTGATTTTGTTGAGATTAAACCAAATAATAGATTGATTCGGGACGCTTGCGACCACCATGGCGGAATAAGAAAATGTACAGCGTATTCAATGGATCTCGGTTGAGCCACGGAGTATCTGGATCTATTCACGTGTTTGGGTGCGGAATTTTTGAAATACACTGTTTTCGCTGTCAAGAAACATTAGCTACCTATCATTTAGAAGGATCATTTAGTAATCTAGCCATCTAACTTCTATCATTGGCCATTCAGATATCCACGAAACGTAGTATGCAGACTTTTATAAGATTGTATATACAGTAGAGTCCCGTTAACCCGGAGTAGATGGAACCGGGCCCTGACCGGATCATCGATCGTTCGGTTTGAATGAAATTTCCTTAAAATTACAAATAAACAAGTTTTAAATGGGTAAAATTTAAATACTTTCATGAGTTTATCTTTTCCTGCAGCTCGATTTTAGTTTTAATACCACTGTATATCAGTGGCGAGGCGTTCATATAAGCCAATTCCCATCGGCTTCCCTTTCCAAATATGTTCCAAAAATGTCTAACACTTCAATTTTATAAAAGAATAAAGTGTTTATTTACTTGCATGCATCACTGTAAACATGCACAATCGTTCCACTTGATCTCAGTGTTTATTCCATCATACTCCATTCTCTTCATTTTACACACATCCTCATAGTTCCATAATAGCCAGCAAAGCGATGAACATCTGTAAGAGTTGAGGCAAGTCTTTCCGAGTCTCGAATTCATCAATAATTTAAGGTGGGCATTCAACTCCCGTTTGTTGGAATGGCAGCTCGGTTTTCCTCAATAGGATATGGAAACAAATCAAAAAGCCGGTAGCGTTCCCGGCTTGCGAATCAGCTGTGAAAACTGATGCTAGAAAATCATCGGCTTACCCACAGTAATTTTTCACCCCTCGCCACTGCTGTATATTGTAATGTGTTGATGCTGTTAGTTTGATCCTTTTCATGATTAGGCGAGTAATGGCATCGACAAGGCCAAGGACTAAATGTGCCGATAATTGGCATTACCTGAAGTGCCACTAGATAGGCACAATCCAGGGAGTTTTTTAGAGTGCCGAGATGAGCAGGCACTAAGTGAATCGCGTTCAGTAGTTCTGAAAAGATTGTATTTTCTCTGAATTCTTACTCGTTATTCATACAAATTCATAATGCTAATGCCCGTAGGTGGTCAAACACTTATGGCCTAATTAATGATGCAAAATATATTTTGCCCAACAGAAAAAGGTCATACAATAAGTAATCACTACTCTTAAATTTCCCACATGACGCACGCAATCAAAAATAAGCAATTTCTACATTCATGCTACCAGGGCATTTATCGCTGCAGCAAGTGATGTCGCCACATTATTGTATTATTGACAAACGTTACGTAAGGACTTGTTTGCGATGTCGCAATGAAAATTTACGAGGTGATAAGCAATATCTGTCCATTCATGAAGCTATGTATTTATTTGGTGATAAATACATCACTTTAACGTTTAAAGCATAGTAAGAACAAGTAGTTAATCGGCCATATAAAAGCAGACCATGAAGTGCGTCCTGCAGTTCTTCGAGGCAGAATCATACGCTCTACTCTGTCTAGCACACGTATTTGATTTCTTGTTCCCCATAGAAATCGCTAGATTCTCTCTTTACTCTCTCTTACTTCCGTATTAATTTTTGGATTCTCATTTTTTGGAGCTCATTTGCTTACTGTTTATTGTATATACTGTGGTTTTAAGCACGGCCTTTCGTTGAATTATAAGCGATCTATTTATTTCGTAGTACATACATCACTTTGTAAGATGCGTTTCTGGTTAGATTTATTTTCGGATACATCACAATATGTAGATTTAAGTTTTCAATCTATGAACTGATCAAGAACTATAAACTTGATTAAAATTTAACTCATCCGAATTAACCGGGTGTCCGGACTAGCGGCGTCCAGATTAGCTGAGCTCTACTGTTTTTAGAAACAACATCAGATTTAATGATCTTTAGAATTGTAAGTTCTTAACTGTCTGTATTTAAAAATTAGAAATAAAAGCAAACGAATACTATTAGTTCAGTCAAATGTTTGTTTAACCGTGCATTTTGTGCTGGCAGGCAGATGTTTATTGCCGTATGTGGCCAATTTAACAGTAAGAGTAAGTTCAAGTTTCTGCGCTCCTAGCTCCAATCCTCTGGGCATCATCTTGACAAGAACAAAGAGTGGAACACCTCCATTTTTCACAATTTCTGACTCCCACAAAAAATTTGGATGTTTCAAATTTGTATAAAATTGAATTTGCGGCTAATTTTGGTTACATCACTTTCACTGGGTGTCAATAATAAAAGAGTTACTCACCAAAAACGACACTGGAAAGGGATTGACCGTCTTTCTAGCGCCACAACTTCTTTGTTTTCACATTTATCGCATTTATCGTTGCAGCATTTCATTGAGATTAAGAGAAGTACTACTACCCAAAAGTTCCACCCGTGTTCCATGCTAGCAGGCACTTCTTGTACGCCCAGTAGGGTCACATTTATATCCAGGACACGGAAGAGTTACACAAATGAATGCCACGTAAAGAATTTCATTTTCGCCATACACGGGGGGGGGGGGTAGCAATTAACCATAATGCGTACAAATAAGTTTTGGAGTCGAATAATGTCTGATGAAATCAAAGAGCAAACTCTCATTAGAATGTTTAAAACATCGGCGGGATTAACTTATGGGCATGGAATAATTGACAGCATGCTTGCGTCGTGAACTTTAGGACTGGTATCCTTTATTGCAACATCGACGGTGGTTATCTTTTGCACATGGTAATATGGGATCAAAATGCAAAACATTTAAACAAATTTCTAAGAAATGTATAAAATATGTTGAAAATAATTTCGGTTCCAATGTCAAAATATTTTCGTTGGATACTTGGACTGGCACAAAATCATAGAAATGCTTCAGACGAAGCAGGTGTAATCTGTCAATCAAGCAATATTTCAACCATTTCTCAAGTTCCTAAGTAACGAAAATTATAAAAAACAGGCCGCGAGGTGCGACCCTTGAGGTCCACACGGTCAACATCCCAGTAATATTCACATAAATATTAAAAATATTAAACACAATAATAATTATGAAAATATTACTACTTTCAATAATAACAATATACCTCTCATAAGTTATTGGAATGACTTAATATTAATTGTAACATCTACGCGAGCGTCAATAAATTACGAAAGGATTTTGGTGGATTGGTTTGAATTTTGAATATTCAATTCACGCTGATCAATCGGAGAGGGACAAATTACAAAGCATTTTCTACGTTATTTTTTATTTTCATATCGATGCATGAAAGACAAAAAAAACACTAACAAAAATGAATGCAGTTTTTGTTATTACGCCCACTGAAGAGATTTTGACTAATGGTGGCCATTTTGAATAGTTGCGTTTAAAATTGTCATCACTTAAGTAGAATCACTGAATTTGTATTATTTCCCGATTTTACATCAATGAGACTAATAATTATTTTTTATTTTCAGTTGGTCTTGGAAAACATTGAATATGCAGTCAAAAGTTGGTTTCATTGCATGTAAAAAGTGAAATGTGTTACAAATGATGATGGAGGAAGTAATTGAAATCTTACGAACACTATAGAAAAAAACTACTAAAAACTACAATTTTTGATTTAATAAAAACATTTTAGAGCATATGATCTTGCAAAGTATTGCCTGCAAAACATTTTACTACTATTTACGTTGAATTTGTTTCGGTTTTCAAAATTTAAGCATTTTTTTTTATTAAAATTGAAACAATGTGAAATCTGCGCAAATTATGCAAATATTAATAAATTTTGATGGACTTTACAACAATGTAAAGGTAAATGATATAACGTAATATCATCCGTATGAACCCTTTTTACATAGTAACTTTAAATGATTTTTTACTTTTTAATTTAGTTTATTTTAAATCATTATGAAGAAAAGTTTTGCTGGTTTCTCTTCAAAAACTGATAAGAATGTATAAATTCTATAAACATATATTACTGTGTTTGGCAATTCAGGCAAAAAAATAATTTTTTATGAATAAAACTCTACTTTTCTTTTATTAAATTAAAAAACGACTCCAATGATTTATTTATCAAGTTTAAAACATCACAAAAATGTTAATACCCGTCAATTGACACCTTGTTCATGCAAATATTATATTTGGTTCGTGAGATATAGCGAATGACATAAATGACCTTGAAAGTGACGATGACTTTTAATGATTTTTTATTTATAATTTAATTTTTTTTGTAATGATGAGGAAAAGTTTTGCTAATTTTTTTACAAATATTATTTGAAGTATATAAAATTTGTAAACATTGACCACTGTGTTTCGAAAATCAGGTTAAAAATTTATTGTTTATCAAAAAACAAATTTTTGCACTTTTTTTAATAAATCAAAAAACGGCTGCACCGATTTTTTTAGAAACTTGAAAGAATCACGCAAATGTTAATACGCGTCGATTAACACCTGAAACATGCAAATCGTACGATTGGATCGCGAGATAAAGCGTATGTCAGAAATGACCTTCAAAGAGCCAAAACAACAATTTTTCGATGATTCTGAAAAAAAACTTAATTAAAAATAAAAAAACCATTCAAAGTCACCACGTAAAAAGGGTTCATACGAATGATATTACCTTATATCTTTTATTCTAAAGACTTTGTTGTAAAATCAATCAAAGTTTTATAATATTTGCATAATTTTAAGAGATTTTGAATAGTTTTCAGTGTTTTAATTTTAATAAAAAATCTGCTTAAATTTTGAAAACCAACAAAATTTCAATCAAATTTGCATTTGTGGTAATCAACGCTTTGAATGGTAAAATGATTTGTAGTCAATACTTTGCAAGATCATATGCTTTCAAAACCTTTCATCTAATAAAAAATTGCAGTTTTTAGTAGTTTTATTGTTTAGCGTTCGTAAGATTTCAATTACTACCTCCATCATTATGTGTAAAGCATTTTACTTTTAACATGCAGTTAAACTAATTATTGATTGCATACTCAATGTTTTCCAAGACCAACTGAAAATAAAAAATAATTATTAGTCTCATTGATATAAAATCGTCCAAAAATTCAAATTCAATGATCATGCCGAAGTCATGGCAATTTTGAACAAAATTATTTAAAATGGCCACCTCGCGAGAAAATCTCTTCAGTGGGCGTAATAACAAAAACAGTATAAATTTTTGCTAGCGCTCTTTTGTCCTTCAAGCATCGATATGAAAATAATAAATAACGTAGGAAAGGCCCCCACCGATTGATCCGCGTGAATATTCAATCAAATCAATCTGTCCCCATCCACCAAAAACCTTACGTAATCAATGGACCCTCCCGTAGACGATATGATTAACATTAACTCAATCCTGTTGCTGCTATGAATACCACTCATTATTATTTTTTAAAGTAGTATTATTTTCATATATATTTTTGTGTTTAATATTTTTAATATTTATATATTACTGGGAAGTTAACCGTGTGGACCTCAAGGGTCGCACCTCGCGGCTTGTTGGTATTGATTTTGTATCTGAAAAATCAAGACAACAACTTTATTTTGACTTTAACTACACGACCTTATTTGTAAATATATTTTGACTTTAAATTAACGACTTTTATCAGTATTTTTTCGAAAGGTCTTTTGAAACACTTCTCTACGGTTCCGTTATTTGACGCTGAAGGTTTAATTTCAGTTTTCACCGAATTCAAGATTACGTTTAATGAGTCATAGCTCGGTCCCTATTGCACCTAAGACAATAAAATGTTATTAAATGTACTTAATTTTTGTATCATGATTTTTTAGATGAATCGCATGGTTTTTGAGCTATCTGTGCTAAACCGTTTGGGCGTACCAGACACGTGACGTGCCAGAAACGTAGCGTGCCAGACACAGGGCGAGCCAGGCACGGGGCGTGCCAGACACGGGGCGTGCCAGACAAGTGACGTGGCAGACACGGGGCGTGCCAGACACGGGGTGTGCCAGACACGTGGCGTGCCAGACACGAAGCATGCCAGACACGGGCCGGCCAGACACGGGGCGTGCCAGACACGTGAATTGCCAGACACGCGACGTGCCAGACACGTGACGTGCCAGACACTAAGCGTGCCAGACACGGGGCGTGCCAGACACGTGACGAGCCAGACACATGACGTGCCAGACACGTGACGAGCCAGACACGGGCCGCCCAGACACGGGGCGTGCCAGACACGTGAATTGCCAGACACGCGACGTGCCAGACACGGGGCGTGCCAGACACGGACCGGCCAGACACGTGACGACCCAGACACGTGACGAGCCAGACACGTGACGAGCCAGACACGTGATGTGCCAGACACGCGACGTGCCAGACACGTGACGTGCCAGACACTAAGCGTGCCAGACACGGGCCGGCCAGACACGGGGCGTGCCAGACACGGGGCGTGCCAGACACGTGACGAGCCAGACACGTGACGTGCCAGACACGGGACGTGCTAGACACGGGGCGTGCCAGACACGGGCCGGCCAGACACGGGGCGTGCCAGACACGGGCCGGCCAGACACGGGGCGTGCCAGACACGTGAATTGCCAGACACGCGACGTACCAGACACGTGACGTGCCAGACACTAAGCGTGCCAGACACGTGACGTCCCAGACACGGGGCGTGCCAGACACGGGCCGGCCAGACACGGGGCGTGCCAGACACGTGACGAGCCAGACACGTGAACTGCCAGACACTAAGCGTGCCAGACACGGGCCGGCCAGACACGTGACGTGCCAGACACGAAGCGTGCCAGACACGAGACGTGCCAGACACTAAGCGTGCCAGACACGTGAATTGCCAGACACGCGACGTGCCAGACACGTGACGTGCCAGACACTAAGCGTGCCAGACACGGGGCGTGCCAGACACGCGACGTGCAAGACACGGGGCGTGCCAGACACGGACCGGCCAGACACGTGACGAGCCAGACACGTGACGAGCCAGACACGTGACGTGCCAGACACGCGACGTGCCAGACACGTGACGTGCCAGACACTAAGCGTGCCAGACACGGGGTGTGCCAGACACGTGACGTGCCAGACACGCGACGTGCCAGACACGGGGCGTGCCAGACACGGGGCGTGCCAGACACGTGACGTGCCAGACACGTGACGTGCCAGACACGGGGCGTGCCAGACACGGGCCGGCCAGATACGTGAATTGCCAGACACGCGACGTGCCAGACACGGGGCGTGCCAGACACGGGCCGGCCAGACACGGGGCGTGCCAGACACGGGGCGTGCCAGACACGTGACGAGCCAGACACGTGACGAGCCAGACACGTGACGAGCCAGACACGGGCCGGCCAGACACGTGAATTGCCAGACACGCGACGTGCCAGACACGTGACGTGCCAGACTCGCGACGTGCCAGACACTAAGCGTGCCAGACACTAAGCGTGCCAGACACTAAGCTTGCCAGACACGTGACGTGCCAGACACGTGACGTGCCAGACACGGGGCGTGCCAGACACGGGCCGGCCAGACACGTGAATTGCCAGACACGCGACGTGCCAGACACGGGGCGTGCCAGACACGGGCCGGCCAGACACGGGGCGTGCCAGACACGGGCCGGCCAGACACGTGAATTGCCAGACACGCGACGTGCCAGACACGGGGCGTGGCAGACACGGGCCGGCCAGACACGGGGCGTGCCAGACACGGGCGTGCCAGACACGTGAATTGCCAGACACGCGACGTGCCAGACACGGGGCGTGCCAGACACGGGGCGTGCCAGACACGTGAAGAGCCAGACACGTGACGAGCCAGTGACGAGCCAGACACGTGACGTGCCAGACACGCGACGTGCCAGACACGCGACGTGCCAGACACGTGACGAGCCAGACATGAAGCGTGCCAGACACGTGATGTGCCAGACACGTAAATTGCCAGACACGGGGTGTGCCAGACACGGGGTGTGCCAGACATGGGACGTGCCAGACACGTGACGTGCTAGACACGGGGCGTGCTAGACACGGGGCGTGCCAGACACGGGCCGGCCAGACACGGGGCGTGCCAGACACGGGCCGGCCAGACACGGGGCGTGCCAGACACGGGCCAGCCAGACACGGGGCGTGCCAGACACGGGCCGGCCAGACACGGGGCGTGCCAGACACGGGCCGGCCAGACACGGGGCGTGGCAGACACGGGCCGGCCAGACACGGGGCGTGCCAGACACGTGAATTGCCAGACACGCGACGTACCAGACACGGGGCGCGCCAGACACGTGACGTGTCAAACACGGGGCGTGCCAGGCTTGGGGTGTGCCAGACACGGGGCGTGCCAGAGACGGGCCGGCCAGACACGGGGCGTGCCAGACACGTGACGTGCCAGACACGTGTCGAGCCAGACACGTGACGTGCCAGACACGCGACGTGCCAGACACGCGACGTGCCAGACACGCGACGTGCCAGACACGCGACGTGCCAGACACTAAGCGTGCCAGACACTAAGCGTGCCAGACACTAAGCGTGCCAGACACTAAGCGTGCCAGACACGTGACGTGCCAGACACGTGACGTGCCAGACACGTGACGTGCCAGACACGGGGCGTGCCAGACTCGGGCCGGCCAGACACGGGGCGTGCCAGACACGAAGCGTGCCAGACACGTGACGTGCCAGACACGTGAATTGCCAGACACGGGGTGTGCCAGACATGTGACGTGCCAGACACGTGACGTGCTAGACACGGGGCGTGCCAGACACGGGCCGGCCAGACACGGGGCGGCCAGACACGGGGCGTGCCGGACACGGGGTGTTTCAGAAACGGGGCGTGCCAGACACGGGGCATGCCAGACATGGGGCGTGCCAGACACGGGCCGGGCAGACACGTTACGTGCCAGACATGGGGTGTGCCAGACACGGGACGTGGCAGACACGTGGCGTGCCAGACACGGGGCGTGCCAGACACGTGCCAAACACGGGGCGTACCAGGGCATTCATTTTTTTGATGAAAAACCGGCATATCTATAACGAACAACTCAAAATGTATTGGTGTTACGTAATATATTGACAGTACATTTTTCGCTCAGAATTGACTCCTTAATCGAATTTTTATGCTTATTTTGAATATTAAATTTTCCACCTCATAAAAAGGCTTGCATCGATCCCCAGGAAAGAAGTGCACATCGGCACTATATAACTTTTGTTTCTTATGCTATTCCCTAGTTTCAATCCAAATTTCACGTCAATCGGTCCTGACCAAAAGATTTCGGAGATGTAAACCGTTAGGGACTGGACTATAAGGGGAATGAGTGTAATGAGATGAAGATTGGCGAACGATATCGCTTCGAAATTTCAAGGCAACAAGACTTTCGTCTCGTTGGCCTCAATGGACGTTAAGTCCCGGGGACGAGGCAACGAACACTTGTGGTGTTCAGACTAATTCGGGTTTGGCCTCTACCTAGCTAGAGGAGTGATGGCTGCAGGCAGGCTCGGCGCCTAATGTCGTGGGTGCGTTCTCTAGCATCAGCCCAGAATCTCATTTCCAGAGATTCTGCCATCAATTTACCTGATTACATACCGACAAAAAAATCTATAAAAAAACACAAAACAATCTATACATCTTGTGAGGCTATACCTCCTACGTTACTTTACCAAAGAATCCTCACGCGCGTACCTAGATAATACCGCGTTCAAGACCTACCCGAGAGTAAAAAAACCCTTTACGTTACTTCGATCTGCGGGTGAAATGCCGAAACTATTTTTAAAAAAACGAAAGACTGCCGCGTACAAAAACAATCTCTCGGGTGGCCGTCCTACTCTCGATTAGAAAGACGAGCTTTAGTGGAGCTCGCCAGGCGCAGATGTCGCTGCCTGGGCCCGCCCTACCTTGGCCTAGCGCTTGCGTGTTAGCATGTGTTGCGCGCTAGACTTCAAAAATATCTATTTGTTAAAGAATTTTTTCTTATTTATCATCTGTGTCGTAAGCATGTGCAAATACATATTCATGTAAATTCTTTACTTTCTTATCTTATTTGATTGTAGGTCTGGATTATTCTTACTTAAGCTTTAATTTCAAGTAAAAAATCAATTCTTTCTGCACGCTCTGCAAATGCCTTGCATGAATTTGTAGTTTTTTTTAAAGTTTTAATCCATAAATTTATTCCAATAAAAGAAACAGAAAACTAGGAAAAAATATTAGCTATAATTATGTCAGCAAATTCGGAGAAAAAATAATAATACGCAAACTTACAATTTTTCTGAAAGGGGGGGAGCACTCTCCAAACGCCTATTTATGAAACTAATTAATACTATTAACTCTTATTCCCATATTATATCCATCAAGACTTGAAAGTATTCTCTTAAAAATAAATTAGACAAAATCATATTTTTTTCCTCGTTCGTTCAAAATCAAACTCCAAAAAAATATTATTTGAAATATTCCACAACATACAAACGTTTTCGTTATCGTAAGAAATTATTAAGATTAATCAATATCTACTTTTTCAATAAATCCAAATTTTATGGTTTCTTCCCAATGAAAGACGATAGGTTGATAGATCGAATGGCGAGTACTGATGCGCGATATTGCAGCAATTTTTAATAATAGGTTAGTATATGTGCATTTTTCTTGTAATCAATGGCATTTATCAATATAATTACACAAAAAAACCGTCTAAAACAAACACCGAAAAACATCTCAAAAGTTATCATGGTATATTGTATGTACGAGAAGATTAAAACAACCAGTTCTTTCTTTCCGGTTACTAGCTTAAAAGTCCCAAAACCAATCCATCCTAGCTGGCTACGATTTCTTGTGGTCCTTTAATTTTTCCAAATGAATTCCTTCAGGTCGAGAAACGGTGTGGCTACAATTCTCCTAGGAACACCACGTGCAAGATAAACCCCTTGCATAGATCAGTTTTAATTCACTCAATGGAGCAAACTGGTTTCGATTTTGGGTCTCCACATGGCGAAAAGCATTATTTGCACAAAATTCCACACCACCGTTATAGTTTCGCTCTTCAGTTTTTCTCACGGCTTCCTTAAAGCATTTAGGTTTGCTTGAAAACTGTCCCGTAAGGAATTCAGTCGTCCAGTTTTCTCTTGAAGCTTAATATATTCGGAATAAGACAATTGATTCCCGTCAAGCACACTTATTATCTGCTCAATGACACTTTACGTTTCTTAAAACTTTCCCGCTGTCTCACAATAAACTTTGCATCATCAATTTCCACCGACCTGGTTGCCAACGCTTCTTAGAACTTTCCGTTCAGGTAGCCGACATGAACAAGACTCCATTTTATGCTCAATAACACTACATGCTTCTTAAAATTTTCATGCTGTCTAACAATCAACTTTAGTAGATCAATATCCCCGACTTGGTTTTTCACCTTCTTCAAAACTTTCCATCCGGGTGGCCGACATGAACCAGACTCCCTTCGTCTATCTCCAGCGACTTTCCTCCTGATCCGATAACGGTTCTCTCTCAAGAACCGGTCGGGTTGCTGCCAAACCGGATTCCCTGGTTCGAGCGCTGTAAGCTGGTTTTCGAGACGACATGCTTGGCGTGCGGGGTTACCGCTTCTGAGGGAACCAAAGATATTTTTTTTGTTTTTTTCTCCATGCCATGCACCACTAGATGACTTATATCGAAGAATCCATTGACGAATTGGGGTTTTCTTAGTAAGCTACAAGTATTTCCAATTATATGTCCGCAGCTGTATGTATGAGAAAGATTGGAGGCTTTACGAAAACCGGAAGTCTTACACGAAATCCCATCGTACTTATGGTGACTTTGTGGATAAGTTAGCAAAAAACATTTCAGTTTCTGATTCGTTCCTTGTTTAGATTGATCGTGTAAATTATAGATTTTCTATTCAGTGAATAAAATTATTTAAGGTACTAGTCTACTATATAAATTTCAAAAAAAAAAATGATTTTTTTTTGTATTTTTCGACTCCTTAACCCTTTATACCTCAACTGCATATATTTTAACAAATAGTTTGTTTTGTGGTAGGTTTTAATAAATAAAAATACACGTATTTTTCAGTTTTGAATTTTTTTTTACTAAGAAATGAGAAAAATGCACAAAAAGCGACAGATGACAGTGTGACAGATGTGTCACACTGCGTTAAACTGTTCCTCTAAGATGTCGGGAACGCTTTAAAACAATTGTTACGTTTATTGTAGTATAATGCAACGCCACACTATTTACAAATTTTGTGTCGTTTTTGTATTTTTTTCGTATTTTATCAACTTCACCCACGAACAAATGCCACAAAGTGACGCAAGGTGAATTTCGCACGAATTTTGATACACGTAACGCCATACAGTTCACAAGAACTGCATGAATAATCCATAGAGTGGTGGGTTACCGTCGTGTTACAGTGACTTAAAATGGAATAAAATGTATGGTTTGGAATTTATAAGGAATTGTTCGATATGTTGCAGTAATGTCACACGGAGGTATAAAGGGTTAAAACTTCAAAAATGACCTCCAGAATTTTTTTTTCCAAATTCGAAAGTTTAATATATAAATAGCGACTTTCAGTCTGTGAGCGTTTTTGGCTCTTTGCAGATGTTCGATCAGCTGGCGGCCGCATAGTGTCTCTTCTCCTATATGCATTATATTTGCGGCTTTATTACAGGTAGTGTAAAAATAAAATCGAACGATTTCGAAATTGAATAAAAACTCAGTTATTAATTTTCGAAAAACAATTTTTTTGACATATAATCCCTTATTATAGTAGACTGCTGTACATAGTTTTGACCACCGTTTCAATGCTTTTTGCATCATTTCGAGCGGTATTTTCTGAACTTCCTGCTGTATAACTCGTTTAAGCTGTGGGATGGTTTCAATGTTGTGCTTGCTTGTTTGCGATTTTAAATAGTCCCATAAAAAATAATCACATGGTGAGAGATCTGGCGATGATGGTGTCCACATGCTGGGATGGATGAACGAAATTCCTTGATCGTTCAGACAACCTAGAGTTCTTTTTGAAGTGTGCGACGTAGCTGAATCCTGATGAACCATCCAATTTTCCTCTGGGTGTAAACCTTTTGATTCTCTTATAAGTGGTTTTAAACACTTCTTATATAACATTCACTGTTGATTTTGACACCCGCCTCAACAAAAATTGGTTCTACCTAGCTAGAGGAGTGATGGCTGCAGGCAGGCTCGGCGCCTAATGTCGTGGGTGCGTTCTCTAGCATCAGCCCAGAATCTCATTTCCAGAGATTCTGCCATCAATTTACCTGATTACATACCGACAAAAAAATCTATAAAAAAACACAAAACAATCTATACATCTTGTGAGGCTATACCTCCTACGTTACTTTACCAAAGACCTACCCGAGAGTAAAAAAACCCTTTACGTTACTTCGATCTGCGGGTGAAATGCCGAAACTATTTTTAAAAAAACGAAAGACTGCCGCGTACAAAAACAATCTCTCGGGTGGCCGTCCTACTCTCGATTAGAAAGACGAGCTTTAGTGGAGCTCGCCAGGCGCAGATGTCGCTGCCTGGGCCCGCCCTACCTTGGCCTAGCGCTTGCGTGTTAGCATGTGTTGCGCGCTAGACTTCAAAAATATCTATTTGTTAAAGAATTTTTTCTTATTTATCATCTGTGTCGTAAGCATGTGCAAATACATATTCATGTAAATTCTTTACTTTCTTATCTTATTTGATTGTAGGTCTGGATTATTCTTACTTAAGCTTTAATTTCAAGTAAAAAATCAATTCTTTCTGCACGCTCTGCAAATGCCTTGCATGAATTTGTAGTTTTTTTTAAAGTTTTAATCCATAAATTTATTCCAATAAAAGAAACAGAAAACTAGGAAAAAATATTAGCTATAATTATGTCAGCAAATTCGGAGAAAAAATAATAATACGCAAACTTACAATTTTTCTGAAAGGGGGGGAGCACTCTCCAAACGCCTATTTATGAAACTAATTAATACTATTAACTCTTATTCCCATATTATATCCATCAAGACTTGAAAGTATTCTCTTAAAAATAAATTAGACAAAATCATATTTTTTTCCTCGTTCGTTCAAAATCAAACTCCAAAAAAATATTATTTGAAATATTCCACAACATACAAACGTTTTCGTTATCGTAAGAAATTATTAAGATTAATCAATATCTACTTTTTCAATAAATCCAAATTTTATGGTTTCTTCCCAATGAAAGACGATAGGTTGATAGATCGAATGGCGAGTACTGATGCGCGATATTGCAGCAATTTTTAATAATAGGTTAGTATATGTGCATTTTTCTTGTAATCAATGGCATTTATCAATATAATTACACAAAAAAACCGTCTAAAACAAACACCGAAAAACATCTCAAAAGTTATCATGGTATATTGTATGTACGAGAAGATTAAAACAACCAGTTCTTTCTTTCCGGTTACTAGCTTAAAAGTCCCAAAACCAATCCATCCTAGCTGGCTACGATTTCTTGTGGTCCTTTAATTTTTCCAAATGAATTCCTTCAGGTCGAGAAACGGTGTGGCTACAATTCTCCTAGGAACACCACGTGCAAGATAAACCCCTTGCATAGATCAGTTTTAATTCACTCAATGGAGCAAACTGGTTTCGATTTTGGGTCTCCACATGGCGAAAAGCATTATTTGCACAAAATTCCACACCACCGTTATAGTTTCGCTCTTCAGTTTTTCTCACGGCTTCCTTAAAGCATTTAGGTTTGCTTGAAAACTGTCCCGTAAGGAATTCAGTCGTCCAGTTTTCTCTTGAAGCTTAATATATTCGGAATAAGACAATTGATTCCCGTCAAGCACACTTATTATCTGCTCAATGACACTTTACGTTTCTTAAAACTTTCCCGCTGTCTCACAATAAACTTTGCATCATCAATTTCCACCGACCTGGTTGCCAACGCTTCTTAGAACTTTCCGTTCAGGTAGCCGACATGAACAAGACTCCATTTTATGCTCAATAACACTACATGCTTCTTAAAATTTTCATGCTGTCTAACAATCAACTTTAGTAGATCAATATCCCCGACTTGGTTTTTCACCTTCTTCAAAACTTTCCATCCGGGTGGCCGACATGAACCAGACTCCCTTCGTCTATCTCCAGCGACTTTCCTCCTGATCCGATAACGGTTCTCTCTCAAGAACCGGTCGGGTTGCTGCCAAACCGGATTCCCTGGTTCGAGCGCTGTAAGCTGGTTTTCGAGACGACATGCTTGGCGTGCGGGGTTACCGCTTCTGAGGGAACCAAAGATATTTTTTTGTTTTTTTCTCCATGCCATGCACCACTAGATGACTTATATCGAAGAATCCATTGACGAATTGGGGTTTTCTTAGTAAGCTACAAGTATTTCCAATTATATGTCCGCAGCTGTATGTATGAGAAAGATTGGAGGCTTTACGAAAACCGGAAGTCTTACACGAAATCCCATCGTACTTATGGTGACTTTGTGGATAAGTTAGCAAAAAACATTTCAGTTTATGATTCGTTCCTTGTTTAGATTGATCGTGTAAATTATAGATTTTCTATTCAGTGAATAAAATTATTTAAGGTACTAGTCTACTATATAAATTTCAAAAAAAAAAATGATTTTTTTTTGTATTTTTCGACTCCTTAACCCTTTATACCTCAACTGCATATATTTTAACAAATAGTTTGTTTTGTGGTAGGTTTTAATAAATAAAAATACACGTATTTTTCAGTTTTGAATTTTTTTTTACTAAGAAATGAGAAAAATGCACAAAAAGCGACAGATGACAGTGTGACAGATGTGTCACACTGCGTTAAACTGTTCCTCTAAGATGTCGGGAACGCTTTAAAACAATTGTTACGTTTATTGTAGTATAATGCAACGCCACACTATTTACAAATTTTGTGTCGTTTTTGTATTTTTTTCGTATTTTATCAACTTCACCCACGAACAAATGCCACAAAGTGACGCAAGGTGAATTTCGCACGAATTTTGATACACGTAACGCCATACAGTTCACAAGAACTGCATGAATAATCCATAGAGTGGTGGGTTACCGTCGTGTTACAGTGACTTAAAATGGAATAAAATGTATGGTTTGGAATTTATAAGGAATTGTTCGATATGTTGCAGTAATGTCACACGGAGGTATAAAGGGTTAAAACTTCAAAAATGACCTCCAGAATTTTTTTTTCCAAATTCGAAAGTTTAATATATAAATAGCGACTTTCAGTCTGTGAGCGTTTTTGGCTCTTTGCAGATGTTCGATCAGCTGGCGGCCGCATAGTGTCTCTTCTCCTATATGCATTATATTTGCGGCTTTATTACAGGTAGTGTAAAAATAAAATCGAACGATTTCGAAATTGAATAAAAACTCAGTTATTAATTTTCGAAAAACAATTTTTTTGACATATAATCCCTTATTATAGTAGACTGCTGTACATAGTTTTGACCACCGTTTCAATGCTTTTTGCATCATTTCGAGCGGTATTTTCTGAACTTCCTGCTGTATAACTCGTTTAAGCTGTGGGATGGTTTCAATGTTGTGCTTGCTTGTTTGCGATTTTAAATAGTCCCATGAAAAATAATCACATGGTGAGAGATCTGGCGATGATGGTGTCCACATGCTGGGATGGATGAACGAAATTCCTTGATCGTTCAGACAACCTAGAGTTCTTTTTGAAGTGTGCGACGTAGCTGAATCCTGATGAACCATCCAATTTTCCTCTGGGTGTAAACCTTTTGATTCTCTTATAAGTGGTTTTAAACACTTCTTATATAACATTCACTGTTGATTTTGACACCCGCCTCACCAAAAATTGGTTTTGTAGGCCCGTTGTACGAAATACCCATGAACACCATTATACCACGTGGATGAGAGGGCTTACGGCTACGGCTTACGTACTGTATGTTTCTTTGTCCATCGGCATTAGTGAGGTAAAACCAAGCTTCATTGACCGTGATATAAATTTTCCATTTATCACACTTGAGCAAGTTGTACAGCCCCCAAGAACGACGATACCTTTTTTCAACGGTTGCTTCACTCAGGTAATGCCGTTTCGGTTTTTTTAATCGTTTCAACTTTAAAATATTTTTTATGGCGTATCGTGTCACCCCGACAGACACATTGAAATGCCTTGACATCTGTTTATGTGTTGGTGGATT
Organism: Oxycera nigricornis; assembly: GCA_963942545.1. NCBI lineage: Eukaryota > Metazoa > Arthropoda > Insecta > Diptera > Stratiomyidae > Oxycera > Oxycera nigricornis. The sequence continues at coordinate 79,972,857 of OZ012661.1, forward strand.
TTTCTTAGAAGCCATTTTCTTCAGAGACGCCAGCTGGCCGGTTTTCAGTACACGCTTCCGTCCGCCTCCACTCCTTCTTTTCTTCGCTCTAAAGCTGGGATCCCGTTTCTGTTGTAAAGTGACACTGTAGACTTTGATACACTAAACGATTTCTTTCTACACATTTTCTATATGGTAGAAAAAGAATAATCTTTATGTAAAAGTTTTAAAATGTACTTTTGTTAGTCTATGGTCAACACCATTTTAAAATCAAACAGTTTTCAGTTGAAAATACTTTTATTATTTAAAAAAACTCTCAGTTTTTCTATCGCAGGTAAGATTTCGTCCGCACTTGATCGCAGCTGATTATAAACTGACGTTGAAATCGTTCGATTTTATTTTTTCACTACCTGTACATGTGATTAGTGCTTATTTAGACTTCTACATATCAATTGCGTGTTTTTGAAAAATATCTAATTTTTCCAAAAATATTTATCAACAAAATGGAACAAAAACTTTGAACACGTTTTTCGCAAAACAAAATTTTTTAACACGGCGGACAGATAACCTCCGGATTTACAGAACTGATCTTAAAAAGCTTTTGTGTGTCTTATTTGTTAGAGTAAACTTTATTGATTTTTGACATGTCTTTCACAAGTCCGCAGTTTTTTTGGACTGTTTTTTTTTTTGAAAACAGTAGTAGATTCCGATTACTTTTTAAAATCCCGTTAAACATTTTTGTTTCTGAACTACCAACCTACGCCGTGAAGTAACGATTTTTTCAGAATCTAATTGCAGCGGACTAATAAATTAATAAATATTTTTTTGTATTATTCAAATATGAAAAAATATGTAAAAAAAACAGATTCATGTTAATATATTATAAAGTATCTGACCAAAAAATTCCTTGTCTTTTTCGCTTTCCAAAGTGTACTAGTAACTGAAGAGAAAAGTTTCTCGAAGCATCTGAATGGATATTAAATTATCAAAAGGATTAGCGAACATGTGGCGCATTAATGAACTTTGTCTGTATTCTCGTACCCATTGGATTTAATTTATTAGCTGCAGGCTAAACCACTGTCACAATGATAGTACTTGCGTCGATATACAGCGTAAAATACTATCTCTACTACGTCATACTACTATTACTGCGTCTGGTCTCATCTGCTGCTCCATAATATGTTGGATATTACCAAACATACGACAAAGAACCAACGAAGAATAGACAATGTTAAAAGGGAAGTCACATCGAAAAAACTCAATATCCTGCCGGTGATATGCTAAAGCTTTCACTCGTTCGGTCCTTAGTGACGTCATGTCCCCGTCGAGACGTGAGGCGAAAAGCGAGCTCAATTGTATCGATTGGTTTTGTCACCTGGACGCTTGCGACGTAACCCATTACGTAATGTCCTAGTCATATGACCGGCACCTCCGGCAACATTAATTTACAGCCGACGGTGATATCCTTTGCCTGAAACACCCACCGCGTGCTATTTTGCGACATTCCACAAATCTCGGCTCAACTTGGCCGTGGCCTTTGCCCATGCAAATTAGAAATGCGGCGCTGGGCACTCCAGCTCGTATCTTTAATTGCACAAGGACATGCATTCCGCCGAGTGGAAATTTAGTTTGCTGCTAATTTTACACTATCGATTTGCAGCGGGGACTAATGCCGGCAGTAGTTGTTCCGGGTGGTATTGTGCGCTAAATTTGTAGTTGACTGAAATACTCGAGGACCTGCCAAGCATACCGTTGGTCGTCCTGCACTGGGTTCGGCTATTTTTAACGCCAAAATGGAGAAAATTAGTGAAGTTGATGACGTCGCCACGCTTTTAATAGGAATTAGTGGCTATAACTGAAATAACTCTGCAATAAGTCATGCGAAATGATGTTAAATGCGAAACAACGAGAGAAATAGGTTTGCAGATAGATTCGCTAAGGTGCATGCCAAGTAATGGGGTAAAAATGTTCTAAAAATATCCTTTTGCGTTTTTTTTAAATATTTAGGCTAATTTATGATCATCGAATCAAGGAAATTAGTTCGCGAGTGCTTAGGAAGTATGAAAACGTACAAAACATAGTTCCGAAATGATAAAATGGGAACTGATATTCTTATGGAAATGTTGTTTTACTGCGAATAATTCGCTTTTTCTAGGGAACTCTTCGATTAGAAACATAGCATATTCAAATACGTTGAACATATCTGCATCTGCTTCTATGTAAAGCTAACCAAGGAATAAAGGTATCGAAAAGTCCAACTTGAAATGCTGTTCTTGGCGTTTCCATGAACGTTTGTTATCAATTTTAAGTTCCAAACTGCTGAGTTTTTATTCAGCGTATACTATTTTTAACTTCCCAGTATATGTAAGTACAGTAGGTGGCCATTGAATTAGAAACTTTTTGAAATTTCAATACTTTGGTTCATTTTACATTAAAAAGAAGTACTTGAGCTTAAATATTTATATTTATTGACAGTTTATACCATGTTCGTACAAAATACGTCTTTATAATTAATATTTTGTAACTCCCCCTTTAGCTTTGATTACTGCTTTTAAACGGTCGGGCATACTTTCAATGCATTTCTGAATCATGGATTCAATATTCTTGTCATTTCTCCGGATATCTTCGATTCTCTACTTCAATACTTCAACTGCTGGATTTGAAAAGCCATAAACTTTCGTTTTTAGCATAGACCAACAGTTCTCTATTGGGTTTAAGTCCGGTGAGCTCCCACATCAGGGAAGTAAGGGAATTTCATGCTCCGCGAGATACTTTTTAATGGATTTTGCGATGTGGCATGGAGCGCCATCTTGCATAAAAGTATATGACGCTTCTTGGGTGTTCAAACATTCAAAATGCGATCGGAGAGCAGTATCCAAAACCGTTTTGTATTGATCTTGCCCCATTGTTTCCGTAACAAAATAGAGAGGACCCGGACCCATTCCTGATATGCAGCTTCAAATCATGACTGCTGGTGGATGCTTGACTCTTCTCAGAAAACATTTCTGCTCGTACTTCTCTGAAGGTCTTCTTCTGACATGAAGATTCCCTTCCGTTACAGCTTCTAGACGGCATTCATCCCTGAATATAACCTAAACGTTTATTTAATTTTCAATATTTTTTATCAACTTTTAAAAAGGCACAAAAACTTGTTGCTCGACTGAATTGGTGAACCTACCGTTTTCCAATCGTCAACTGTGAAGTTCTTATTTTGTTTCGCCCACTGCAATCGAGCTTTTTTCATTTTTGCTGTCAATTTAGGTTTTTTCGCCGGACGCCTGCATTTTAAATTTGCTTGGTACAAGCGGCGTCGTAAGGGTCTGCCCGATATCTCTACTCCTTGTTCGGTGAGAGTATTTTTTAGTAGTATATATGATGCTCTGTGATGTAATAAAGCTGTTGCAATAATTTTTCGGTCCGTTCTTGGGGTAGTTTTTTTTTCTTCGGCAGTTTTGGCTTCAACTCATACGTGGAGGTATATTTTCTTTAATATTTTGAAATATTTTGGACACCGCGGCACAAGAAACCTTCGCTATTCGGGCTATTTCTCGGTGTTTTAGTCCACCTTTCGTAAGTAAGGACGAAATCACTTCCTTTTTTTCACTGCTTATATCCTTTTTGCGACCCATTATACAAAAAACTATGTTCAAACGAAAGACCAACACAAACGCTCCTTGTCATTTGATTTTTTTCTTGTTTTTTAAATTAAATTATTTAAGACAACACACTAAATACAAATCAACTAATGCAAACAGTGCAACAGCCGAATACCAACTGTTCAACTTAGTCCATAAAACTACTATATGCACCACACATAAGGTAGGGTATTTTTAACTACCTTCCTGCACTCGAGTAAAAGGTTTTATGATACGCATTACATAGCTACATAAATGGTATTCTAGTATACAAAGATTTGTTTTCGAAACTAAAGAAATTGAGAAAAATGTTCGGTATTGTAAAAATTAAATTTTTTTGCGAAAGAGATGTATGTGTGTGTGTGTACGTACGTACGTACGTACGTTCGTGGACAGTTTTTTCTACGAACATAACTCACGTAAACAAAATCGTATCGACTTTGTTGAGGTGTCAATCGAAGCGTCTTTGCAATCTTAAGAGCTGATTAGTTTGTGGGCCACTTCGGCTTGTTGTTTTGCACCTTTGAAGGGCATTTTTGTCATTCACTATATCTCGCGAACCAAAAAAAATATTTGCATCAGCCGACGCGTATTAACATTTTGGTGACGGTTTTATATTTTTGAGAAAATCGTTTAAGCCGTTTTTTTTAATTTATTAGAAAGAAATGTGGGAAAGGGTTTTTTTCATAAAAAATAATTTTTTAACCTGATTTGCACATCGCAAAAATAAATCTTTAAAAAATTTATAAACTTTTATCAACTTTTTCTCATAATTGCAAAAACAAAGTAATTTAAAAATAAAAAATCATTCAAAGGCATCATGTAAAAAGTGTTCATATGTAGGATTATGCCTTATATCTCTTATTCTAAAGACATTGTTGTAAAGTCAATCAAAGTTTAATAATATTTGCATAATTTGAAAAGATTTTCGATAGTATTCACAGCACCGTGTTTTAACTTTAATGAAAAAACTGCTTAAATTTTGAAAACCAATAAAAATCAAATCAAATTTGCAGTTGTGGTAATCAACATGTTGAATAGTAAAATGTTTTGTAGTCAATACTTTGCAAGATCATATGCTTTAAAAAGCTTTCATCAAATAATTGTTTTTAGTTTTTAGTTTTTAGTAGTTTTATTTTTTAGTTTTCGTAAGATTTCAATTACTTCCTCCATCAGTTGTAATAAATTTTACTTTACATGCAATTGAACCTATTGTTTATTGCATGTTCAATGTTTCTCAAGACCAACAGAAAATAAGAAACAAATATTAGTTTCATTGATGCAAAATTGTGAACAAATATAAATTCAGTGATAATGCCGAAGTAATGACAATATTAAACAAAAATTCCAAAAGCAACTCCAGACCATGACATTACCTCCTCCATGATTGGTTGTTTGGATGCAGTACTTAGGGTTAAATCTTTGATCTTTTGGTCGTCGTACATGTATTATGCCATCAGTATATTTTAAATTAAATACCGATTCGGAAAATAATACAGTTCTCCACTTTTGAATAGTCCAGTCTAAATGGTCCTTGACAAACTTTAACCTGGCCCTCCTGTCGGTAAGCCGGCAAACCAGCTTATTCAGCTCTTCTCCTAATTATCCTTGCACATACTGGTAACTTCAAATCAATTTTAATTTGATTAGAAGAGACCGTAGGTTCGACTACAATCCTTTTTATGATCAAAGAATCATCTCTTCGTGCTGTTTTTCGAGGCCTTCCTCCAGAATGTACAGGAAATATGCGACCCGTCAGCTCATATTTTATGATTCATCCAATATCTTTAACTAATATTATGTCGAGATAATCCACTTTTATAATCCAATATAATTTTATGTTTAATTTCACTACAGTACGTGTTTCTTGTCATTTTTCGTCTCTTAATGTCTTAACACAAAGAACAGAACGCGCACCACTATTCACGACAGAAATTTTGCACAAATGGTGAAGTAATGATGAAATTTTAATGATTCACATCAGACAAATGCATTTCTGATGCAATAACTATCTCCTGCTCAGTGTTGCCGTCAAGAAAAAAAGAAACTCCTCAGACTTGTATTAAAAAGTCGCTAGATTTGCTAAAAACGAAATGAAAAAAAAACGCTAGATGTCGCTAAATGTTTCAACTATATTTGGACTGAACTTCGATATAATAGAAAGCGAGTTTTTTTATTTTAATTATATATATTTTACGTTTAAAACTCTAAAAACTGCAAAATAATATCATTGAAGGTTTCATCTTCGTCAGAATGTTCTAAAATCATAGGAATAGCATGTGTAACAGATGTTGATTGTTGAAATGTCGAATGCGATGGCGCGTTTGTACTTGTCTCTTTAATAGTTTTCGAAATTTTGCTTAAAACATCCTCAGGTATGTTGTAGGAGTGGCAATTTTGCTTTAAAACCTTTAATTGATTTCGTATGAGTAGAATTGAATTTAAAGTTTTTGATGCCATCCTGTTCCGCAACTTGGTTTTTATTATACTCAATAAACAATAGAATGCCGTGACAATGTGGAACCAACTTCGAGATACAATGTCAACATGATAGGGGAATTCCCGAGAAATCTTTGTAGTTAGTTTAAGCCACTGACAGTGACGTAATAATGAATTATAGACAATCACGACAGAGGCAGCGATATGTGAAAACTTCAGGATGAAATGTCAATATTAAAGTTTAAATCATCTCCAATTGTGAATTTTCATTGTATTGCAAAACATATATTGTAGAGAAAAATCTAAAACCAGAAAAGTCCCCCAAAGTCGTTAGATTTTATTAAATCGCTAAACAGTCAAATAATGTCGCTAAAGACAACAAAATTCCGCTAGATCTAGCGACAAAGTCGCTAAAACGGCATCACTGTTCCTGCTAACTGTTCGGCAGTAGCAGTACGAAAAAAGTGAGTATAGAAGAGGGGTGCTTTAGTTTTTTTGTCCATTCAAATTTGGAGTACTGAGAAATAGTTTTGTTTTATTTTTTGTTGTTGAAAAGCGTGAATTGTTATTGTTATATTTTTTCATAATGCACATGTACATAAATAAAAAAAGTGTGTGTGTAACAAGTACGCGCGGGGAAGTTATACTTCTTTCGCAGTTGTTGGATTCGTGGAATTTGATATGTGATACTGAAATCAAAAATTAAATGACAAACTAAAACAACATTATGAAACAGCATTATTTTTCTATTTTTATCATTTTTTGGTTAAAATCATCTCTGGTAATGTTTTCAGTGGGCAATGCCATTTTTTAGCTTTGTTGATCTAAAGGTAGGGTTGTTTTTGTGAAAGAATTCCTATTTTTCTGTACCTTGCGCCTATGTACATATGTATGTATGTATGTATGTATGTATGTATGTATGTATGTATGTATGTATTTTTACCAAAATAATCAAGTCTTTGAATGTATTTAATTAGTTATTATTCAATTATTAATTTGATATATATTATTTATTAATAATTATTAAATTATATGTTATTATCATTTAGTTCACTATTATTGAATAAATTTGATTAATATTGTTGTTTTGTGTAATTGATTATTTAATATGATTACTTATACAAAATAATTTCCAGTAAGGTAGCTGTAGGGTTTTGTGACCCACAAATTATATGGGACGATGACAAACTCATACACTGTTCACATACCTCTACAGTTACCTTAAGACGATCAGTACGTATGCTAGTTGTGTGACCGACCCCTATTCATCCCTATTCCGTCTTTTACGTGATTCCGAAGCAAACAACACACATAACAGGATTTAGTTGGCTTCCCTGCTTCCGCAATTCGTCCTAGAACGAAAACATTCAAAACCGCCTCTGACGCAATCAGAACGAATGCATCGCATCGATTGTGTCGTCACACAAGTCTGCATGTCCCACAAGTCCTTCGCTGGACTTGCGATGCACTTGACTCGGTGCGCGTGACGCAATCACCGCCGCCGACCCCAATTGCAGCATCCGAACTGTAAACAATCGGAGCGGCGAACGGCCGGAAAGCAACACGAGACCAAAACAAATCCGCGAACGATGGCGGACCGGAACCGCGCGAACTAGAACGCAAACAACGCGTAGATGTCGGCCGCAGACGCCGTGGCGGGCGCGTAACATCCGCCGATCCGGTCGACCGGGCGCAGGCGATTGACGGGAGTGACGCGGGCGGCACCGGGAAGTGTGACCGCCGCGTGCTTTGCGTAAACAAAGCGGGCAAAGTGCATTGTGACGCGAAAACTCCAGCTTGCTCGAAAGTTCACGTGGGCGGCGGGAAAGGCGGAAAGTCAAGCCTTCGCAAGGAGTGAAAGTGGCGCTAGCGGCACATGACCTACGCCACAAACTCATGAACTAACTCTCTAGGGAATTCCCTGTTTCCATGCCGAATTCCGCTACGCTACACTACGCAATTCCGGGACTTGTAGCACGGAAAAAGCTCGCGCGGAGCTTGCGAGGCACCCGGTGCTGTTGCTGGCTTGCCGCCGGCGTATGTATGTGTGTGTGTGTTGCGCGCTCCAATGCGAATGCAAGTGGAACACAACAGAAAAGCGAGAACAATCATTCATGCGACGACCCACTACAGTTGCTGTTATGTGTGGTTCGTGACGTCACTAGTCGGCCGCTCTCACTTTCGATTGGCCAATGCTTGGATTGGCGCGGGCGGAGTGCTGCGCCAGGTGAGAGCGGCGCACAGGTAGATGTCGCCCCCATTCCGGCGGGGATCCGCTTCCCTGTAACGGGACTTGGCGTAAAGGGCTCGTACTTATACCCGCGCGACTTAGAACTCTCAGGGGCCGAAGCTGCTGCAGGACGTTTCGTTCAATGAAATTGACTTCACGCGGCTGAGAGGTGCGTGCCGCGCGGCACTTGGTTACAACCGGAGCCGTTATTGCAATTTCCGCGTTGCTTGTGCTCCACCGCGGCACGATAAAAAACGAACGAACGAACGGGTCGACCACGCGCCGAAGATTCTTCGGAGCGGCAAGAGAGCAATGGTGACGTCATGTTGGGGATGCACGGCTGGGCTGGCTGAGGCTGCTGGGGTGGGTGGATGGTTGTGTCCGCGACGACTGCGGCTGAAAGCTCTGCAGGCATTCGATGTCGTCACGGATGGCGACTGTGTGTGTGAATGGTGGATTCGCGTTCGGCCGAGACATTGATGACGCCGGCGTCGTGGCGTGCTGAGGCACAACAGACCGGACTAGCCCAAACATATAGTCTTGTGCAATCCACGAGGTGAAGTCAGTCGCGTCACAGACGCCGCATTGTAAACAGTTAGAGCGAAGGCTTCCTCCAACAGGCCACAGCCCAGCGAGCAAGTCGAGTCGAGGCATCCGGTCAGTGAGTGCTGCGTTCTTCAGCCAGTCTTGCGGTGCTTCCGTTGCAAAGTCGTCCGAGAACCCGCGCCAAGTTGTCGTCCGCCGAAAGTGCAAGTGCAAGTGGTCGCAGGTCCGCGAGTTCGGAAAGGAAGTGAAGTGTTTCGAGCCGGGCGTCAGTAGCTCCTTGCCGCAAATCGCCAGGACCCTGTTATGTGCACCAGTGGATACTGCAGCGGGTCGCACTGGATTCAAGCCGGTCCTGGACACTGAGTGCATTGAAGTTCGTTCTGGAGGACCAAGAAGACTCGCGCCCGGGGGTTTCAGAGCCTTCTCCAGGTGCTCATTGCGTGTTTGCTATGCCATTATGTTGAAGTAACTGTGTTGTGCGTAAGAGACACTGTTCATTGATGTTGTGCTTGATGTGGTGCTGCTAGGCTTCTGCTTGCCGCTCGGCCTCCGCGCTTCTTAGCGTCCCGTGACTATGTAACGGCCGAAGGATTTTTTGTGTTGTTTGCCGCTGCACCGATCCTTGCTTGTCGCACCTTAGAACTCTCCCACGAACCGTTAGCTAGGAGCGACCGACTCGACTGGTCTGCTCTCGATGCGTTACTACCCCCACGTTGCGTTGCGCTAAATCAAAAGGACATGCGAAATCGCCTAGCCTCGCTGATTGTTGTCAAGCAAGAGCCCCTCAGCGATGGCTTCCTGACCGGCGGGAACGATGAGAACAGTCGTGCCACGATTGGCTTGCAAACGGGCCCGTACGTCCCCTTCCGACACCAACTGTTCCACCGCTTCCAGCAGCGCCACAGCGGCCACGAGCTAGGGGCCCTGCGGCTCACCGAGGACCTCAACAACAACAACCAGAGCAGCGCGCTCAGCGTCAAGAGCGAACTCTTCCAGGACGAAAAGTGTATGTAGCAAGGGCGGAGACGCCCGGGTGTGGGCCCTAACCCTAACCCCTTACTAACCGCTCGGAGTGGGTCCTACTAACAACTAGCGAGATTCTGTAGTACGCGTCCACCCCCCGACTCTGGCATCGGCTCGTGATTGCTACCCGCAAACTATTTTTACGTTGTTTCGACACAACGCCACCAAAATCGCTCGCGTAATAATTAATCACCTGCCCCGCGGTGTGGCAGTGCACTTCCTTACGTAAGCCCCCCCCCCCCCAAGTCATATGCACTCGTGACGTCACGCCACCGCGATCCTTGCCAACGCCAAACGCCGGCCGTGCTAGATTGGCCGCCGCGGGAAGAACGATGCATTCGAGCAGGAGCCGCACAGGGTGGCGGGCGCGAGCAGCCCCACGCCGCGGTGGCAAATGGCAAGGTGTATGTCACTGGCCATTGTCAGGTGCAAGGTGTCGGGGTTGACTTGCATTCGTTTCGGCTTCCGCTGAGCGGGAAAGCATGCTTCACGTGATGCGACGACGGTTGGCGCGGCTGCATTCCGCGCGCTCCTGCATGCTTGGCCGCGCAGCAAGAATGGCACGAGACGCCGCTATGAATAGCCGCGCGGCTAACTTTAGGCCGCAACAACAACGCGCGGCCGTTAATTAACGCGGCACCAGCGGCGAGGGCCCCAAATTAGAATAACTATTTGGTTTATTCTTGGCCCGTTGATTTGCAGCGGGACCTGCGGGCGTCTTGTTAGTCCGCGGTGCACTGCGATGCGGGTCTATTTCAGGACGTTGCGATATGCGGAATCGATCACGCCGTGCTGACGGCCAAGCCAGCCTTGTGTCCCCGCGGAGTTGGATGGTTCGCAGTGCCGGGGAGTCATTCACACTTGACCACGTCCCGTTCTAATGTTCCCGCGTACAATCATTTGCCTGCATGGAGTGCAGTGTTTCGCATAAAGGACGACATCCTTCCCGAGCAACATTGGATGTCTGCTGCCATACCCCGTTGAGGAAGTTTCAGCCGAGCCATCAGCTGCTACAGGCCGTCGTGCATAGCCTTGAACTACCCCACACCCAGGACGAGCGAGCGAGCGCCCACCCACCTGCCGGCCGCCATCCATCGATATTTCACACGACATGACTTGAGCGTTTTGAAATGACGTCACGGCACGCGCATAACAATACCGTAACAATGGCTTTTCCGGCTACGGCAGCACACCCCGTTGCCCGCTGCCCGTCGTCCTTCGTTTGGACAATGAGCTCACGCAATCCCCTGGGCGCTCCTTGCCTACGAGCGGGAATCCTGTCAGCATATACATATATATGTGTACTCCCCATGTTCACGTGGGCTTCAGGACACTCGATCTGCACATAGGTACAAGTTTGGCTGCTGCGTAGGTACATAGTAGCCGGCGTTTGTAAGTCTCCCGACATGTACATTTACATTATGCAAGCATGTGCTTCCGCTCCAACTCCTTCCTGCTGAACGCGCAGGATAACATCACCACAACATGCATTGCGTCACAGTTAAAAGTGTTCGCGGGGATCGATATTCTGCGTCGGTGACGTCAATGCTGGGTATGGGTCGATAGAGGGTGGGATATGTAGGCTGCGCCGCACCGCCAGAAGATTAAGGAACTGTGTGCCAGGGAAGCTCTAGAAGTGGAACGGGACGTTGTTTTATTAATAAGCCGACTGTGTAGTTGTTCAGTCCACCTGGGCTCAGAAAGTGCTGCTTCTGATACGCCTTAGTGCGGCGTCATTAACGGAATCGCTTTAATGAGTGACGTCCGATAGAAATGGGGTGTATTGATTTCTTTTCACCTAATCTGAACTGAGTTGCGCTCACGTGGGTGTTGGGATGTATAGTAAATTGGTGGGAAAAAAATGGTATTTACTACCCCGGAGTAGTCACCGTTGGTGGCTGTTGCAATCTTGTGGAGGTATGTTGCTGAAGACTCCAGGAAAATATAATGGTTGAGCATATCGATGGACAACCGCTCACAGCGGTTAAATGCATGTGAAAAGCTGGTAAATTGGAAATTACCACCAATTTTTGAACGTAATGAATCGATTAACCTATTGAGTCCACGAAAGAAGCTGCCAATGCTTGATTCTGTTGTTTCTTGTTGCTATCTTCTCAAAATCCTCATACACTTTACCAGTGGCACCTTATCTCTTAGATTTGTTTGCATTAACATTTTTCAAGAGTAATACATAACAGAAACATAAAGTAACAAGCCGCGAGGTGCGACCCATGAGGTCCACACGGTCAACTTCCCAGTAATATCTAAAAATATATTAAAAATATTCAACACAATAATAATTATGGAAATAATACTACTCCAAATAATAAAAATGTACTTCTCGTAAAAGTTATTGGAATAACTCCATATTAATCGTGATATCTAAGCGAGCGTCAATTGATTACGTAAAGATTTTTTTGGATTAGTTTGAATTAATATTCACGCGGATCAATCGGAGGGGGGACAGGTTACAAAGCAGTTTTTTCATTAAAGTTAAAACATGGTGCTGTGAAGACTATTGAAAATCTGCTCAAATTTTGCAAATATTAATAAAAATTAATATTGATTGACTTTAAAACAATGTCTTTAGAATAAGAGATTTAAGGTATTATGACTCGAATGAACCCTATTTACATGGTGACTTTGAATGATTTTTTATTTTTAATTTAATTTTTTTTGTAATCATGAGAAAAGTTTTTGCTGGTTTCTCTACAAAAATTGATACAATTTTATAAATTCTACAAACATTTATTATTACGATGTGCAAATCAGGTTAAAAATGAATTTGTTTATGAAAAAAACACTACTTTTCGAATTTTTTCTTAATAAATTAAAAAGAACGCTTTAACAATTTTTTTAAAATATAAAAACATCATAAAAATGATAATACGCGTCGATTGACACCTTAATGATAGAAATATTATATTTAGTTCTCGAGATATAATGAATGACGTAAATGACTATGAACGTTTAATGATTTTTTTTTTATTCATTTTTTTTTTGTAAACATGAAAAAAAAATTTGCTGAGTTTTTCACAAAAACTATTAGGAGTATGTAAATTATATAAACATTGCTTCCTTAGGTTTGAAAATCAGGTTCAAAATTTCGTGTTTTTGAAAAAAAACCTAATTTTTGCAACTTTTTTTTAAAAAATTAAAAAACGGCTCCAAGAAATTTTTTAGAAACTTGATAGAATTACAAAAATGTCAATACGCGTCGATTGAGACCTTGTTCAAAAAAATCGTACGTTTGGTTCGCGAGATATAACGCATGACAGAAATGACATTCAAAGGGGCAAAACAACAAACCCCCCCCCGACCGAAGTATCCCAAAAAGCTAATCAGCTCCTAAGATTGCAAAGACGCTTCGATTGACACCTCAACGAAGTCGATACAACTTCGTTTACGTGAGTTATGCTCGTAGAAAAAAGTGTCCATACGTACGTACGTACGTACATACACACACACACACACACATCTCCCTTTCTGAAAACACTTTATATATACTCTATAGACCTCAAAACGTAAAGAAATGTTGAAAATTTCAATTTCAATTTGCGAGGCGATTACAAGAACTTCCCATATACTGGGAAGTTAAAAATCTATTTGATTGAATCTATACACTTCGTGCATAAATCGTATCATTTATAAAACTACATCTTAGATGCATAGTATTCATAAAAAAATATGGAATGTACTTACGTTTCATAAATGAATCCATCGTAGACCAGGGCGGAACTGTTTTCAGTTGACTATTGAGAGGGGACCAACGGCGGATCCAGCATTTGACTCAGGGGGAGGGTCACAATAAAATAGGACAATATTGCAAAAAAATTGTAAATATCACTAGTTTACCTAGGCTCAGGGGGGGGGTCATGACCCCCTTGTATCCGCCCTTGGAGGGGACACACTGATTTTTGCAGAAAAAGTTGTGGAATAACTTTTATAAAATTAATTGACTCCTGTCCTCCTCTCAAAAAAGGCGGGAACATTAATAAATCAATGGAAATGTTTAAACATTATAAAAAATGGGAAATCTTAACAAATGGTCACCGAAGTAAAATGAAGAAAATCCAGCATAATTTCTAAGCAGAAACATTGTCGAAACACTCTAACGAGACAAATTCATTAAACCCTTTCATTTTATAGGATTTGTTATAAAATTCTAAATATTTCGCTTCGCTGAAAAGCAGGGGCGTGGCGAGCTTCATGAATTTGGGGGGGGGGGTGATAAATGTTGAAAATGCCGACTTGATTCGAAAAAATTTGCCGGCTGGATTTGTTTCACCTACACATAGGTCATAAGTGCATTCTAAGTGGTAAAAAATTTAAATAATTAAAGTTTCTTTTGCCTTTATTTTTTTAATTATTGCTACTTTGCGGCAAGGGTAAAATATTTTAATTTTGTTTAACCAATCATGTCTCATAAAAAATTTAAGTACGCAGCTTTTATTTTCTCACGACTTTGCTCTGAAATGAACCGTTACAAAGTTAGGAATGAGAAAAGCAAGAAAAATCGAAATGTTTAAAAACTTTAAAAAACTCCATTTTTTTCCTGATTTTCTCACTCCTAACTTTGTAACGTTTCATTTTAGAGAAAAAGTTGCGAGAAAATAAAAGCTGCGTACTTAAATTTTTTATGACATATGATTGGTTAAAAAAATTAAAATATTTTACCCTTGCCGCAAAGTAGCAATAATTAAAGAAATAAAGGCAAAAAAAAACTTTATTTAAATTTTTTACCACTTAGAATGCACTTATGACCTTCATAATTTGCCTAGAAAATTTTTATAACATAATAAAACAGCACATAAATTTTCATCACAATCAATTCAGTAGATTTCGCATATCAATTTTGCAATTTATCTAAAAAAAACATTTAAATTTTTTTTACAACTTTCAAGGCAGAAACTAAAGCTTGAAGAAGTTAGAAAATGTTTGCACAAATAAAAGAGCACTTCACCTATCAAATGTATATTTTTAAATTAAAATCGGATTATTAGGGCGACTTCAGGATTTTTTTTTGCTAAACTTGGTAATAAACCCTAAAACTGTGCTGGGCGGCTGCGGAATCAATCGATGAAAGCATGGTTAAATTAATTTTTTTTTGCACTTTCCTTTTTAAAACTCAAACACCTCAGCTCATTTAAATTTACTTCAATGCCTTTTTTTACCAGCATAAAGTGTCGATAATATTTTGAAACCAGCACGTTTTATTTGGTCTTGTGAAGAATTTGGCATATTATAGCCTTTTGCTTCAGTCAGCCAAATTCTTTACAAGGCCAAATATACTATGTATATTCTTTAGTTGTAAAAAGAGATCCAGAAGATCCAGGCATTATTATCATAGTTATGCTCAATTTAATTCGCACGCCCTGTATATACTCGTAGGCACACGCGGCTCTATAAGGCTCCGCCCCCCTGTGGAATGTGTAGCGATATATACATATACAAAAATTGCTCGAGTGATACATGAAAACCAATATATTTATTGTAATATAAAATTTAAAATAGAATGCTGACCTCATAGCCTTGCCTAATCGATATTTTGAATACTAGTGAAGTTTCGATTTTTTTTAAAGAAAATCATCTCTGTCAAAACTTTAAATGGATTTTTCTCTAAACACCCTTTTTTAAATTCCACACCAATGATTTCTCCAAAACTACAGAACCGACCCTTCTGAAATTTCTACCATTTGTTGAACACATTTAAAGATATCGTGTGAACCACGAACATTTCAAAATATTGATTTTTCTACTTTTTTACATTCAAAAATCACAAAAAAACTCCAATTTCCAAAAAATATTTTTCATAATTTTGGTTCGAACGATAGTCGCTGGCTTTTCAAATAAAACCATTTTTTGGGTTGGAACCCACAAAGAATTACATTGATATCTACTCCGAGGGCGTTGTAATAAATTCTTAAAAATAGTGGAAATCATTGCTAGTGCAGTTAATCGTTCTTGAAACATAGTATTTCTGAGAAATGTCTTAATACGTTTCAAGGTTGAAAAGCTCTTTTCTCCTTCAGCTTTGTGAGGTGAATAATTGTCAATATTTTAACAAACACAGTTTTTTTAATTACTGTCAATTAGGAAGGGTCTGTAGGAAAGATTGCAGATAAGACATGACTGCATCATTGTATTGTATTTCCCTAGTGCACTATGCTTCGACTATAGCCGAGCAATGTAATATCTTAAAGGCTAAAAAGCAGTAAAAAACATTAAAGCTATACATACGCCGGGAAATATATACATAACAATACCCAATGAAAAATCCCCCGATCGTCTGATTCTCTGATCCTCCGATCCTCTTATCTTCTCGATCGTCAAATCCCTCCGATCCTCTAATCCCCCCATCAACCAAATCAAACTAAAGAACGAGTACCGGCTGCCATTACTTCTTCAATTTCAAATGAAGCAGTATTTTCTTAGAGCCTACATGTTACATTTAGTTGGTTGTGTCGTTATGTGAACAATTTTCCGGTGCCTATAAATGTTATTTGTAAAGGATACACATATTTCGTTGATTGAACTGCTCGACAAAACGTTATTATATTCGAGTGCAGAAAAAATGTCCACATGCGTGTTACGTGCAATGAGGACATAAGTATTCAGGAATAAGCTGGAGAAGTTTTCTTGAACTGAAGTTTCTATTTTATATTGGTATTTGTAGTTTCGGATACTCAAAGTACAATTTGTTCATCTATCTTTCGGTGTTCTTTACTAAATCTATTGAAATTCGTCCATATTTGCATAAATAACGTGCGCTCGTATTTATATTTTCTTCGAAGGACATCAGTCTAAATTTTTATGTTGATAATAACGCTTGCATAGAAGGAACACTCACCCAAAACTAGTTTTTGGTTCCATCCCAAAAACAGCCTTTCACATTTGATAGAGTAGCTCATTCCCACTAACTCCGGAATAGTAAAATTTTTGATCATTCTTTGAAAATTAAAATCCATTTATTTTTCCTTTTTATGTTCACGATAAATTCAAAATTCTTAAAAGTATTTGGCCTGACTTATATTTTAATTCCGTGTAATGACAAATTTCATGAATTGCTTCCAAGGATTTGAATACTTCCTGTAAATTATTTAGAAGAATTTTCATAGTCACATGTTTTGCGGATCATATCATATGGCCGTTTCGTTCTAAATTGGATTTTGTACATTTTTGTTGATAATATTTCATCGAGTTGCAGATCTTACATAAAAATAATATTTTTTGGACAGTTCCATATCGGTTTACTGCTTCCAGGCACGATGAGGTGAAATGCTTACCAAGAAATCAGCCAAACATTGCACAAACTCCAAAGCAGTTCATCCAATTCTGTGATCCTGGCTTGGACTCGTTTATATGTAGAACCGCTGTTGTAGGATTGACCAAAACACTATCCAGTATACAAGTATTAACTTTTTCACAATCCGTTAAGAACAATATTCTTTTGTCGCAGTTATACAAGATCAAGGATTTTCATCCTAGATTTAGGGTTTTTTTTTCTTGACACCTATGAGAAAATAAGAGTAAAAGGCTTTCAGAGCTTTAAGAAATTTCAAACGAGATTTTTTCTATATTTTTAATTACAGCTACAATGATTACTAGAGGCTTGAAAACGAAAAAGGAAATCTGCACATCATATCAAGAATTGCATTTTTTGCGGTTTAAGCATTAATTGTTCGTTAAACATTTGTCGAAGGTCGTCCACAATGTGAAAATGAGATTTGCTGTCGTTCCAAAGTGAAAGCCTGTGAACACTACCGATCTTTGCTCGACTTGAGAACTTTACACGCACTTTTGACAAGTCCACTTTTCCGTGAAATCACCACCCCCCACCAGTGAAGATAACTCAAAAACTATTGAAACGCTAATTTTGAAACTTAAGATAATTTTCTTTGTAAGCAAATGTCGTAAAACTTTTATGAAAAACCAAACATTTGTTTTCAAATACGTACTATTTTTGAGTATTCATTTTTGAAGTTCAAAATTTTGTAATTGGGTCTTATAAATCAAAAAAAAAATCTAATGTTCCACATCGAAAAAGCAGACGCTAGTCTCCGATGAAATTATCGTACAGCCACCATTTTTATAAATTGAAGAAATCAAATGATTTCAAAAGTTTTAAGACATGTAGAAGTCCTTATAAAAGTTTTCAGTATGTCGAACAGTTGGTTCTGTCACAATAAATTCGCTCCTTATAAACTGTCCAAATGGACCTGTTCCCTGTGTACAACTGTTATTACCTGCAAAATAACCACGACAACAATTAACTTACTTACTAAATTTATGCGCATAACTATAAATGTTTGTATTATATTATTCTGTGCATCATTCAGTTATATATTTCTCTTTCAAATATATAACATATATTTCTCTTTCAAATATATAACAGCTCGGATCATAAGTGATGAATTTTTTAAGGGGGAAAGGAAATTTAATCGCATGGGCCGTTCGAAAACACTGTCTTGTTCTTCGAAAAAAATCTATGAAAGCATTTTTTCAAACATATTTACGTAATGAATCATCTTGCTTTATGTGCGACACATATGGTGTGCAGTTTAACATAATTCTTTTGTACACTTTTTATATCATGTAAAATACGATTCCAAACTGTTATTCTGTTGATAATTCTTGGACTGGTCAACTGTTTTGATCCGACAAATCAAAAATGTCCAAGATTTCATCTTCCTGCTGCCTACCTAAATGAAGAGATTCTTAATAGATATTAAGAATGCGCTTGACTTCAATTGCTTCTGCTCGTTTGTGACTGATGGAATTTGTTCTTTCGAGTCAGAATTTGTAGACAGACAGAGTTTATTCTCATTGGTATTCTCTCATATAAATATTCTGCTAATTGGATGCATCATTCGTCCGATAAAAGATTCATTGTCAGTTCAAAAATCGATCCAGTTCACAAGAATCGATATTATTTAGTCCTGTTAATTTATCTTCAGTTTTCTTGCTTAATATTACAAAATTTTATGTCGACAGTTTTAATTTGCCGGCCGAGGCTAAAAGTTTGAAACCTGGGCTACGGAATCCCAATGGTAGATGTTTGAATTGGAAAGGAAAACAACGATTTACCATCCGATACCATCTTTATTCAAGCGGATTGTGTCGAAGTTTACCAATGCCTTGAACTTGAGCTACAAATGCACTAAACAACTCTCAGTATGAGTCGTGATACCTTAAGTCTCAACATTTCAATGTTAAGAGGGCATTGGCTTATAGGCAGAACAGTTGGGCGACATTTGTCGCAGTTTCGGGTTGGAGGAAGAGGAACAAAAAATTCAGCATTTTTTGTCTGAAGCCGCAGGACTTTCCAGCATAAGTATGCAAAGTCTTAACTCTCTCTTCCTAAAAATACTCACGGAAATATTAAGCATTAATTTTCCCGGCATAGCTACTTAATTATATAAAGGAATCAAAACAGTTTTCATGCTTCAAAAGCTAGAATATTTTGTGCCACTTTTGTGGCGTTGCAACGGCCCTTCTATGACTTAAGTGAGCCATTCCTGAATAAGAGGGCTGCCACTAGGAGCGACCTACCTAAGCCATATTGTTTTAAACATTTCCTTCAGCTTTGGACTATATTTTATTTGCAGGCTTTAATGTCTATAATGTTCTCCATAATCTGCACGAACCAATCTTACTATCCGATCTCTATTATGTTAAACATTGGGGAACCTGCAATTGATCCTTACGATGTTCTGACGCTTATGCAATGTTGTAGCTAGTTGTCTTCGTTTTAGGACCATCCATATATTACGTAACACTCCACGAGGACGGGGCAGGGTGGCTATTTGAAAATGTTACTAAGTGCTACACGGAGGGAGGGAGAGGCTGCAGCATATTGTTATGTAAAAACATTTAAAATTAGTTAAAATAATTTTATTCATATTAAATAGAAAATGAAAAAAAGCAGTGAGGCACTCTGAGAGTGTCCGGTGGGAGGTTTAGCTTCGTTTTGCAAATGATTATGCACACGTGAAAAAGTTGTATATTGATAAATGCAGGAAAAATTCAGGAATTAATGTGACAAATTCAAATATCTAGGATGCATATAATATGACAAAATATGATAAAAAATTTTATTGCTTTTATTCATACAAAAAAAAAACTTAAAGTAAAAAAATATCTTAAAGTGATTTACAGTTCTTCTAGTCTATTTTCTGCAGAATTCTCTACATTTTCAGCTGAAATGAATTCAAGAAAAGATACAATACAATAGATTTGTGATAACTGAAATATGAAACGAGTGTTTGCGATTCCAATTTTTCTAAATATCTTGAAAAGATAGCATCAATGGTTGCACCATACTTTGTTGTGGGCTCAAGTGGGTTGCTATCTAATCGTAAGTAAGCTTAGTTGAAATATTTCTAAAAAAACAGAGGGAGCGGGGATTTGAATTCTCTACCTCGGGAGTAAGAGTCGGACGCTCTGCTCACTTAACCAGCCGTTCTACTCTTATATTTGCACATCATTGCTATGTATTGTGCTCATTTTGAATTTTAAGGCAAACTTTTTGATAGAAAATCTTACTTCCGTTCGCTTTTTCGTTCGGTACGCTTTTTCTGGGCTCACCCTCTCGTTCATTTTTCGTTAGAATCTCTGTAAAGGAAGCTAAACTTCCAAAAAAAACAGTGTGAGCAGGGATTTGAACCCTCTACCTCGAGAGCAAGAGTCGTGCGTTCTGCTGACTGAACCAGCAGGCATATTTGCACATCGTTGCATTGGTACGCTTTTTCTGGGCTTACTCCTATCGTTCACTTTTCGTTAGAACCTTCGTAAATGAAACTAAACTTCCAATAAAAGTATTTTTGGTTCAAAGTATTTATACTGTAAATATTTTGTGATTAAAATATTTAAAGGGTAAGACGAATTTGTTACGAATTTAAAAAAGAGGGGTTTCTTTGAAAATGTTACTATGTGTTAGATGGGGGTTAGTTAACATACTCTAAAAAATGCGCTACGTAACATATGGATGGCCCCTTACATTAAACAGTGAAGGTTTTGGTGAATGAATTTCAGCATTCACCCTTGCATGAACTGTTGATACGCACTAATAATTCGTGAAGATACCAAATACCTTCATAGTAATGTTGTTATTATTGTGCGTTTTAGCAAAATTGTGATCAAATTTGTATAAAATGTTATTTAAAAAAAAAGATTAATTTATGAAATTCCAAACTTATATTATCAGGTTTGGGTGAATGGGAGTAGAGACGCTAATGCAGTTAATAATTGGATATTGTTGTAAATAATTTTAATATTGTTAAAAAAAATCAAACAATATTAGTTTTAATTTGATATTGTATATAAAAAGTCAATTATAATTATTCAGTAACGGTCAAACATTCTTAATAACGAATGATTATTGTAAATAATAATTAAATACCCTCAATAATAGTTATGGATTCCGAAGCCGAGATGGAGAACGAGGTTGAGGACGAAGTGGAGGACAAGAAGGATGACGAGGACGAAGCGGACGAGGTTGCCGAGGCTTTGGTAGAGGATGACCAGGTGGTGGAGACGTCTTCCTCTACCAAAGCTTTTATGGTTAGATAAAAAATTGATAAAAATAATAAAAGTAATTATATTAATTTAGAATAATAATGTTTAATAATAGTAATTATTAATAATAGTAATTAATAGTAAAAGCAAATTATAGCATTTTGTTCACCCCAATGGGAAGTTAGTCGTGTGGGCCTCAAGGGTCGCACTTAGACCACATTTTTTTTAAGAAATTGAAAACTTTGCGATAGCGCTTACGCACAAAACTCTACCTGCTGTGTCCAATGGTTTTAGCAAATCAGTTTAAACTTCCTTGCATAACGTGATCCGTGAGTATGTATATGCCTTTCTAGCCGCCATGCATGCTTCCACAAAAAAAAAAATTCGCAAAACGCCCACCTCAAAATTTTATAAATGATCCGCGATTGCATGCCGAAAGTCATTAAAAATTTTGCAAAACAAACAAGTTTTCCTGGACTGCCGTTAATTTATTTATTTATTATTGTTTAGAGTTCGGTGCACGTGTAACTTCGAAAATCGTATTAATTGCGTTGCATCACCGAAACTTGTCTACATTCCGAAACCGAAATTCTCAAAGTCTACGCGACCTTGGCTGCAAAAAAAATATATATAAGAAGCTCCAATCCAACAAACCTTCCCCCTTTGGTGGTGGCTTCTAGCTCGACCGGTTTTCCGGCAATTTTCACGAGCATTTTTACGATCGGTTGCTTGATTCGCGATGATACTGTTAGTTTTTGCCTAGCGAAACGAGCTGATAACGAGTCTTGTGCGATCGTTAAATTTAAGGACGTCTCCGCATAGTTGGACAGTATGACTAGCGCAAATGCTCGGGAACCCATGAACACATTCCAAGCAGCTTTCAGACCGCTTATGCACCGTACATGGGGAGCACCGCGCGGTCCAGTTAAGGTCGCGAATGGGGTTTGCTGCAGATACTCCTCCTCCAGTCGAGATTCTGCGGCTACCGTTTGGCGATCTTTCTCGCACTTGGCTGCTAAATGGGACCGGTTCGATCGAGTCCTCGGCTCCTTTGCCAGGCGGAGGCGCCGGTCGAATGGATCATTTCACATCCAAATCGGGCATCATTTTTACGGCTTTCCCGCCTAACAGCGGGGTATCCATCTGCAGTTTTGCCGTGGTTGCCGCGGTCATCCAAGTTGTTGCAGACGCATGTATGCACATGCAGAGATGCGGAGGTCTCACGTCCGCCGCGTGCGTCCACGTACCATGTTCCAATGGCCAACTGAATTTGAAGAAATCAAGTTACAAACCTGTACCGGAACCAATTAGCAATTTTCTTGGCAAAACCAGAATATCATCATAATGTAAAACTGGACGTGGGAGCTCAGGGTCACTCGGTTAACGGTGAATTTTAGCAAGTTTGGCTATTACTTAATCGCCTGCCGCTATAAAAGCTGGTGGAGACCGCGATGGTGTTGGCGAGCCGCGGCGAGGCAAGGCAAAACAAGGCGAGGCGACGATTTGAATAAATTCGCTTTCGAAGATTACGGCGATCGGCGGCTGGGGCGCGAGTATATAGTAAGTATGTAGGCAAAGATACTTACGTATCTTTTTATGAATGCGCGGATGCAAGGGCTGCTGGATTACGATTGCGAGTGCCGGTACTTGGACATCGACATGAACCGCTCAGCAGGTCGTCCGGCGCGGGTCCTGCGTAATCACGAGAGGGAGTCTAGGTTGACCGCAGAGCGAACTCTGCCTCCACAGTCGACCCGGGGAAACTAGTTTAATACAAATGAAAGTTGCGATCGCGATCCAATGACGTCGTCCTGCAGAGCCAAGTGTTGAGCCCGCGCTTCTTGGACCCATACCACTGAGCCGCAGCCAGCTTCTCATCTGCATATTTAAACCACACATTTTTTCTGCGAGGAGATGATCGTACAGGTTTGGTGGTTCCCTCGTTTTTTCTGCACGGGTCCAGTTGTGTTTTGTAAAAATCGAAAGTGTTTCGCAAAGATACACACGAGTGCGAAGGTATGTTGATACTCGCATGTACAAGAAGTGGACACGCGATCTTGTCGAACGGCAACCGTGGATGCATGCATGTAGCGCTTTGTGGGCTACTTCGCTGGGACTCGACTGGAATGGGCTGACATGATGGTCATCATCAACCATTTCTTCTGGGCATATTGCGCATTGCTGCAGATTAGATATTATTAGCACGACGACTAGAGATATGCGATCCCGCACAGTTTGTTGTTAGCCTGTGCGGATAATGTCTATGCGGGCGACTAGGTCTTTTTTTGCGGATTTCTTAGATGGTAGCCAATATTAAAAGTGTAATGTATTTTTACTATGGTTCATCGCATGTTGGGCATTGGTCATTTGACTGGGTCACAAAAGATGCAGAAGCTGTTCATGTTGGGATTAGGCGCGGCGCGGTGATCATGAAAATTGGCATCGTTTTGTTGGTTGGTTGGCTCACATGTGTGTAAGATGTCATCCAATCCGGATTTTTTTTTGGGTAGTTGCTTTCGTTGTTTTGTCACTGACTCCGCAATTGCATAATGCTTCAACAGTAGATGGGTCCTAGATCATGACCCCGTTATTCCCAAATATTTGAAGATTTTCTTCGGACAAAGTTACAATCATTTAAAGGTGGATAAAATGGATAAGAACATAATTATGCTAGAAATATACATTTAAAATACGATAAAAATACAATTGCGTTTCGTGGGTTGTTTACAAAAGGGGTAACCAGCTTAACAGAGGCTTAGTTTAAAATACTGAACCGCATTCGTTTTGGATTGTTACCCACTAATTTTCCGTACATTTCATTGGCATTTCTATAAATAAACGATGAAGTCACCAAATTTGATGAAGTCACGTAAAAAGCGAAAGCTCGCCAAGTACGACATGCATTTTTGGAATTAAAATAGATTGCGGGAAAGGGAGAAAACATGATTTTAAAAGTAGTAAAATTCAGACAATCTTCAATGGTGTCACCGCCCAAATCGAGCCTTAGTCACCGAAATGTTAACACATGGGAAGTGTGGTTTCGGGGTGACGGACGGCATCTTCTTCAGGTGCTGTCATTTACCATCCGTCACCAGACAGCACGACCACGATTAGACCTATTGATGGATTAAGCTCATTATACTTCAATTAATTTTTTATAATTATTTGTATCCGCGAAGTATAACGACTGTCAATTTATTTCGTATATGCCTACGTCGCTATTTTTTATATTAGTCATTTTTTGTATGAATTAACACAATGTTTGTGCAAGGGATTGTCAATTGCTTTGCAAATCAGGCATTGAAGGTAAATAGCACGGAACGGATTGCCCAGGAACCTGCAAGGATTATAGAAATGCATTCAAAATATGAAACTCCAAAAGTTTTAGGTGGAAAATCCTCTGATAATTACGTTTGTTTATGCCAAGAAGGAAACGGAATCTACTGGTCTTAAAAACTACCAAAGGATCTAAACTGCCGATCATATAACTTTCTTGAAAGTCGATTGCTAATGATTGTATCGTAAAGAAAGGACTTTTTTTAAAAAACAAATCACTTTTGTTTGCGATATGAGCTGTTTTTCGGCAATTGGCAAAGCATTTGCATATCAGCAATTTTCTTTATGTTGATGCTGGTGCCAAGGGTCAGGAGATGTTCTATGATGCTACAGCATAGCCTTGGCATAAAAGAAGCTACGGAATGGAACGAAGAAAGGGTTGCATTACATGAAGTAACGATGAACGTTCCGCTACAATAGTTACAGGTTTAAATAGGACACAGAAGATGACACAAAATTTATGAAATTGCACTTTGTGATGGATACTCACTTGAAGAGTATAAAAAGGGAAGGTAGCCAGCCGGGCGCTACGTTCAAATGGAGTTCTACAAGGAATATACCTGATATTTCATTAGAACACCGATCATGATAGCAAAGATGATAGGGAGAAGTTTTCAGCCTCAACAAAAAAAAATATTGCAAATGTCGAAAATGTCTGAGACTAAAATATCGCGTAACTCCAGCAAAAAACAAATGAGGGATGTGCAGCAATAAGGATGCAGCCCCTTTTTCACTTTTTAGGGAAATTAAAAAAAAACGTTTTAAAGAATGAGAATTTTTTTTCTTTTTGTTTTGCATATCATAGCACAGGTACCTACTTATGAATATAGGTCGTTTTAGACCTCCTTACTTCCTTTTCTGAATGGTGGGGGAGGCTTCATGTTTTGAGTTGCCTCCCTATTGCGCATTGTACTAATTAACATACAATATTTGAGGAATTTTTCCACTAGAAAGAACAAAATTTACTTTCAAACTTTTATTTTATTAAGAATGAATATGGCAATCAAAAAAAAATTTTAATATACAAACTATCTTCAAATAATCCAAAAATTTAGTCGTCCTGTAGCTCTGCCTCCGTCAAATCTGCTGCGATCTAACGAGTAATGGAAGAATTAGTGACTAGGGATGCCTCTTTATTGCACCACAAAGAGATGGGTTATAATGTTCTTATCTCGAAACCCCGAAAATTGGAGTTGCCTCCATATTGCTGCACACCCCTCCAATATGAAACGAATGTGTTAGAATTTACACAGTAGCAGGATATATTCAACTCCATAATCACTCTAACGACTTTCACTGAAAGATTAGGCCACTTTGTTCAGAAGCCTAGCAGAAATTCTGTTAGTGTTGACAAAAATTCTAGACTTAATGGAGAAAAATTTCCTGAAAAAATATAATAAAAAACATTTCTATTAAATTAAATGTTCCCGGTGAATCAATTTCTTCACATTTGGTATCCAAAGAAGCTTCATTGCAAAAATGATCAGCTGTACAGCTTTTAAAGTTAGATATCCCAATCCAGAAAGCAGAAAACGTTACGAGTTGGTCAATCATGTTCATCTGTCCAAAAATGGACTTCAGGCAGGAACAAATTGACGAAGAAGCCATTCCACCAACTCTGTTGTATCTCAACAAAACGTTTCAACCTTTATTCGTATTCAAAAAAAAAAACAAGTGAAATGAAACAGTCATCGAGCAAAGAGTCTCCATACATTCTAAAGAAGCTAAATTGCCGCAAGGTGATATCAAAAGATCATTCCACAATAATGGAGCCATGAAAAGTTCATCCACGAAAGGACAGGTTGGTAAGAGCGCAAGCGAAGCACACAAATTTCCGCTTCCTGTAACAATTGATCACGAAACTACAAATGAGGTTCAGCTTCATAATTACAAGGAGGCTTCCGTGACTGAAAATTGTTCCACGGAAAATCTTCGGAAAATGCCTCATTCAATCAAACGTCAGCAACTTCTCTGAAACGTTGCACTTTTTCGAACGCAGGCAGTATTGTGTCATCCATATATGGGAGTTATATTCAAGAATAGATCTGATAAAGGCCTTGAAGATTTGCGCCACTTCGGGTGGTGCAAAATATTTTTTACATTAATTATGAAAGCCGAGATGAGAGAAGAAATGATTATTAGTTTTTCTAAAGGAATATGTGAACATACTGTACTAAATACTGTAAATGCTTGAAATGGTCGTCCGCGAATAAATCTAATTCAGTCAACGCAAAACCAAAAATATCATTTTATAATCATTAAACCTCAATTTCGCCAAAAATTTCGCTTAGGCCCTATTGTCTTTGAATCTTCTTTATGAAAATTGCCACTTACATAAGAAATACTTCCCGCTTCCAATTGCTCCGCATAAGGACTTGATCATAGTTCCCTCTCCCTTGATGCCTTGATTACAATTTTTTCTTGCCTATAGTTCCAACAATGCTTGACACTTTCAATTTTTTTTTAATTCGATATTGGAGTACGCATTGTAAATGTATCTCATAGGTTGTATCATATCTATTTGATAAGAAGTTATTGATCAGCTTTTCAAAAAAAGATAAAACAGGATATAAAATCAAGATTCTGTAATCAAAAGAACTGATAAAATGGCCCAAAAACATGTCTCTTGAGTTTCTTTCCATATTCGGCGTTCCATAGTTATGTACATTTCACCTGCCCGCTTCCCACGGCGCGTAAATTCACGCGCCACACTAAATGCTGCCAACACACTGTGGAAAGGGTATTAATTGAAGTGCATATTCAGTTGAATACTTCAAATCGAAATGTGTACTGGGTCGTGCAAATCGACGTGGTACGACCCGTCAAATCAAGCGCAATGGGAAGCCGGCAAAAGACCTTTATACTTTTGCATAGTTATGAAGCTTGCAAAAAAATTATATTGATTCTTCTTAATGCCTTAATTTTTTCATGTAAATCTAGGGAACTTAAATAAAACATATCTTTTTGATCATTTCAAGAATAACTTACTATCCTGCCTTATGGCTGACCTAGGCAACCGCCCAGCGAACATATGTTATGCTTCAAAATTGTTCGGTTAGTTTTTAAGACAAACGTTCTTGAGAAACATAGCGACAGCTATTCACATTATCTTTGGTTTTTTCGTTAAAAAAAACAATCAGAAAAATGGAAATCATTTTGCTGGTAGAACATGAACAAAAAAAAGAAACTAAAACAGAAAGCTACAATATTCTAGACAATCAGTTCAATTCCTGTAGTAAACTAGGGTAACTTGGCAAAAGAAGTTAGCGATGATCATTATAATTTCTGAGCTATTCTGAGGATTCGGTGAAAAATTGTAATAAGCATGTAATATTGTAAAAGTCCAGTTAAGGAAAACAGGACATGGAGGTATCGGTGTCATAGTTAATTTTGCACGTGGGTCAGTCAGTCAGTCAGTCAGGTTGGCTTGTTTTTAAATTAAAGATAAGTTTGAACATATGTGAGTATCTAATACAATAAACGCTAAATTTTTTAACAGAAACGTAATTGAAGTTTTGTGCTAATTTTTCGAATTAGCTTATTCAAGTCAATCATCAAAAATGTGTATTTCCGACTGTAAAAACTTGAATTTAAAAAATGCCTTGTCTGCCGTGTTGTAATAAGTTTTCGTTAGGGGCCATTATGATAACAATTAGAGGAAGGAGGGACTCACCTAAATATCGGCGTCTAGCGCCAAAGCTGATGGCAAGCGTGAGCTGCCTATATTTCTGTACAGTGCAAGCGCCGCAATGAACACTCAAATGAAAGGGTGCCGATGCAGGCAGTCCAAATTCACTTGTATGAATGTTGTTTTATTCCAAATATCTTTCTCCTTTTATACAAAATCTTAGCCTAATTTCTATTTACTAAACATTGACTTAAAACTATTTTCCCACAGGACCAATGCATATGTTTGTAATAAATCTATAATTTATTTCATTAGTTTTCCGTATTTCACATGTTGACCCATAATCACATTGCAAGGATTCCAACGCCTTGCAAGTGGTCATCAAAAAGAGCGCCGTGTCTACTTGACACTTTTTAGTCACGTTTGGGATGGCATTGCTCCGTATGTAATTCATATTAAATGACCCTTGTGATTTATGTGTTAATACTGTTCGTGGGCATCTTGTGGGCACGCGTGGCTGAATTTAAATTAGTGAGATGAACGGGCATGCGTGGCATAATACGCATGAATGAGTGCAGATGGACAAGTGGTTGAACATGTGATTCCACTACACTTAATTTCTTCCAGTTGAGCGTGTGGTAGTTTGTAGTTTTTGATGTATACGGGTGTACTGTCAGAAAGTTCAATATGTTGTTTGTAAAAATTGTTGACTGAGAGTTTTTCGCCTTCGAGATGAAACACATCTTGGTACTCTTCGATTATTTTCATTAGGCTACCCATTGTTCTCTCGTCCTTGTAGTCTGATCTAATTGTTTGTAGTAGCTCTCGTAAACGATCTGGATTATTTTTATATCCCTTGCTGTTCTTTAATATATTATAGTTTGATAGTGGTTCAGTATCTATTTTGAAATTCTTGATGTTGCATGGTTCATTATTTGTATTTAGTATTTTAATGTGGCAGATACCTTTAGACGGTACTATTGAATTTCCTACGTAAACTCCTTTTTGTATTTCTTTATTGAGTACTATACTGTCTTCACTTCGGTCTAGGTCGATCGGTACTATAGCCTCAGTTCTTGCAGGAATTCTAAAATTGTACATTTTTAATGGCTTCGTATTCATTGGTATTGTGACCTCATCATTGTTGATTATGAATGTGATTGTGTATGTTTCGTAGTCAATTTTGCATTGATATCTCTCTAGGATATCTCTTCCTATAATCCCATCCGTAATGATTGGGAACGATTCTTCTACTAGATTAAATGTGTTAATTTGTTTAGATTCGCCAATACTCAGATTTAAACAAGTTGTACCAATGGACTTTATCGTTTCTTTGGTTATTCCAGTAAGGTTGCATATATTATTTTCATCTATGTACGATATTGTATTATTTATTTTAAATATAGATATATCTGCTCCTGTATCTATCAGAAAAGTCAGATATGTTTTGGTATTCGTGCAAAATAACCTGATAAAACTTGGGCTAGATGCGGATACTTTGTAAATTTTAGCGGTTTTGTATCCTGTTAATCCGGTAGGAGTTGTTACTTCTTTATTGGTTATTCCTCTCCGGATCCCTCTTCGTTTCCCTGCTCGTGAATGACGTTGATTCGTCTATTCATGTTCATATTACTATTGTTGAACCGATTGTTGCTTTGTCTGTTTCTAAAATTATTGTTATTTCTGTTATAATTATTTCTGTTATTCGCGTTATTTCTATTGAAGTTGTTTCCGTTACTGCGCTGATTGGCGTCGTACCTTCTATTATTATTATTATTATTAAAATTGTTTGGACTGAAGTTTCTGTTACCATTATTATCGAATCTATTCGTTCTATTGTTATTATTGCTCTGGCCATATGCCTGGATGTGTTGTCTTCCATTCGAAGTGTTGTATCTGTTATTTGACATCATATTTCGCTCGTTTCGCGTATTGTAATGTAGTATATTACTTGCGGTGTTTGCATTGCTCTTCTCTAACTCCATTGTCAGGTTAATGGCATCGGCTAGTGTTTGTGGTCTAGCGGCAAAAATGGTATTTCTGTATTGGTCGTGCAGACCATTCTTAAATATAGTCAGAGCATAAGTGTCGTTCAGACTGATAATCGTTTGTTTCTGCTCTGTTGATGCGTTGGTCCCTAAATCATTTATTTGGAGCTGATTAAGTTCGCCAAGAAGGGACAAAATTCGTTCTTTGTACTGTGTAACAGATGAACGATTTTGGGTGACGGTACTTAGCGAGGTGTGAATGTTCGCGACAGAGTTCAAGGGTTTGTACCTAGCCAAAAGTTGAGTTTTTAAAATATCAAAGGTGTTAGGGATGTTTGCGCTAAATGAAGTGCGCACATTGTCTGCAAGTTTAACATTGTAGACGAAGTCGATTAGTTCCAGCTTTGATGCATCATTCAATTTCTTGTTTATATATTCGACAATTTTTAGAAATGTGTTTAATTCCTTTGCTCTACCCTCAAAGGATGGAATGACTTTCATCGCCATATGAAGTTCGAAATTAGCCATATTGTCGTCGTTTGTCTGATCGTCCACACCATTAGTTAGCATACTTATTAATATATGGTTTAGTTCTTTTGATGACTTGACGAAACGTATTTTCAAGTCTAAATATTTATCAGAATCTGATTTTGCGAATTCTTTCCTTAAGGTTTCTTGTATTTCTTCCAAACGATTTAGTTTTTCTTGTATTGTCTCTGGTTTATATGATCTCTTTAAACCTTTTCTTGCATTAGACAAAAGTTTCTCTGTTTCAATTAATAATTCTTTAATTTTGTCCATCAACTAATCAAAAAAAAAAATTTTTTTTTTCACATAACGTTATTAGATTTTATACATTTACATTCCTACTCGACTGTTTCTTAACATAATTTTTTGTTCTACTTATTGTATGTAATTGCTATTATTATGAAGATTATGGTCGTGGTCGTTGCCTGCTGGTATTCTTGAAACGTCGACTGGTTCACCGACTTGCAGTTGCCCATGTTCGTGTTTTTGTATGTTGTCGACATACGATCTCTCTAGTTCTTTTAGCTTTTGGAACAGCTTCCTCCTGTTGTCGCCCTTTGCTATTGCTATCAAGCGGTATAGGTTCGCACGTTCGATCCTGAATCGCACCTTCTTTCCACCCCTATATTTCTTCTTCTCCTTGTTGATCGGCGGTGGTGGTTGCTTTTTCGCTATCTTCTTGCGGTAGTCCTCTATTGTGAGTGGCTTCGGTCCGATTGCTGCGAGTTCTTTTCGTCCTGTCGCCTTGTATGCTGGTGCTCTTGCTGGTGTACCAGGGGAGTATTGTTCCCATAATTCCTCAAAACCTTCCATTATTGGTCCTAAATATCGGCAAATAGGTTGGCAGGATCGCCATGTAATAAGTTTTCGTTAGGGGCCATTATGATAACAATTAGAGGAAGGAGGGACTCACCTAAATATCGGCGTCTAGCGCCAAAGCTGATGGCAAGCGTGAGCTGCCTATATTTCTGTACAGTGCAAGCGCCGCAATGAACACTCAAATGAAAGGGTGCCGATGCAGGCAGTCCAAATTCACTTGTATGAATGTTGTTTTATTCCAAATATCTTTCTCCTTTTATACAAAATCTTAGCCTAATTTCTATTTACTAAACATTGACTTAAAACTATTTTCCCACAGGACCAATGCATATGTTTGTAATAAATCTATAATTTATTTCATTAGTTTTCCGTATTTCACATGTTGACCCATAATCACATTGCAAGGATTCCAACGCCTTGCAAGTGGTCATCAAAAAGAGCGCCGTGTCTACTTGACACTTTTTAGTCACGTTTGGGATGGCATTGCTCCGTATGTAATTCATATTAAATGACCCTTGTGATTTATGTGTTAATACTGTTCGTGGGCATCTTGTGGGCACGCGTGGCTGAATTTAAATTAGTGAGATGAACGGGCATGCGTGGCATAATACGCATGAATGAGTGCAGATGGACAAGTGGTTGAACATGTGATTCCACTACAGTGTCTTTTAAAGACACGTTACATTATTTTTCATCAAAAATAGTTCACCATGTATGAGTGTGCTTCCGTAGGTTTTCTATCTATTTGTGAGAAAATAAAAAAAAACGATGGAAATTTCGATGTAGTCATGTGACTTTTTTTCAGTGACACGCAGCCAGCAATTATTATAAATTTTCTTGTTTGTTTATAACAATCGTCGACTCACACTAGGTATTAGTATGTTTCTCTAATTTCACTGCTAAAAAACACAAAAAAATAATCTATATTTGTAAGCAGAACTTCGTAGTCCGCCACTTTGTAAAAATGTCGATGATTAGAAGGAATCGATTTTCTCGACTTTTTGATAGTTTTAAGGGTTTTCACGCATATTGCCCAGGACACAACAAAACATGCTCTTTCAAAGCCTTCCTCTCAAGATCTGAAAACCAAAAATTAGATTACGTCCGCGAAACTTAATCAGGCTCGGCGAGGTTTCCCCCCGATTCCCTTCGAAAGTAAAATCCGCCAAGAAAACAAGAACAATCAACGCAAGATTTTCACCGAAAACTTTTCGCAGGAAATCGTACGTACTTTTTTTCGAAATCATACGATCCTTGCAGTTCGTAAGTAGCTCGTAAAAATCCCTTTGATCGCCGTAAAATTCGTTCGATACTGATACTGGCTACTACTCCACTGCACCACTCCTCCAATAACGCTTCTAGCATGTAGCACAGAAAAGAAGCAGCGAAACCCACTTCCGGTCTGATAAGGACAGCACCTGGCGATCGCTGCCCTCTCACAGGTCAAGATTTTTGGTCACCGTCCACTTTAATTTTGCGGAAAAATTAATTTCAATCCGTGAGCTATAAGATACAGGGTTGACGCTTGCCCACAGGACGGTGAATTTAATTGATTATAAACAACAACGAAATAGCGCATGTAAACAAAAAATATGAAAGGAAATGCCACTCCAGAGTCATTACACTCGGGTGGATCCTTTTTGAAGAATGGAACATAAGTTGATGTGCACGTGCAAAAGATTGATGATCATTACATGTGACTGATGTAGATGAAATTCTTAATAAATTGATTATGAGTGGTAGTACGATTCGAATCTTTGTAATTTTTATGAAAAAAGTCATGTTTCTGTATAACTGACGCTAAATTTAGCATTAAAATAATACCTCTTTCAGGAGTTTGTTTGATATTTTTTCTTTAATGACACATTTTACCAATCGGAAAGGTTTTCTTGGAGCAAACCGGTATCTGTGCGTCTTGGTATCCAAACTTTAGATACTGTTTTTTTGAAGATATTACGTTTTGCTGATCTTCATCCGATATCCGACCCTAACAATCATCTATAAAATTATCTCAAGTGCATCGCAAATAACTCTGCACATCGTGATTATTCCATCAACTTTAGATTAAGAATTCATCCTCAGGCTGTCATAATGTGACGATGATATCATCTCATTGATGAAGTGAAAACACTACGACACACCTATAGTGAAATAATCCAGAGTGCTGTTGTGTGTCACATTCGTCGAGCGAACGATTCAAAAGATATTTTTCAAACAAAAAAAAATCGACATACGTTGCATCAGCGAGCAACGGTGATTGTTGTTTTTGCCTGAATGTGTAGTTATTCGAATGCAAATAATATTATATTATACTAATGATCCCAATCGAAAATAAAAATAAGTTTTGCCAACCGCTTATTATAAAACAGCGCATCCCATCTCTTCTTGATTATGTCGTGATCGGAGCCATCCGTCGATCGCTTTGCCGTACTCCGCGCGACAAGAGAAATCTCGGTCGATGATGGATTTGAATTTGATTGTGAAGTCGCGTAATAAGTTAATTATAATAATTAATCAATATTGTAATGAGCCATTGAACCTCCTTTTTGAACCGTCGAATATTTCGAGCGGAGAGTGAGGGAGGCAATGGTGTTGTGAACATCCATGTCGAGGAAATAGAAAAAGTCTAATTAATACAGTTGACACACTTATTAGAGCATGATTCGCACTATTAGTCCTTATTGAAGGTTAGACTCAGATGCTGGGATGTGGTCGTATTTTTAATTCATGCAGAAGATAGTTATGTCGGGCTGAGTTAATGTTATTGGTTCAACTTAAGGGGTAACACTACTCTAGGATTTTCAAAAAAAATATTTTTTTATAGTTTAAATTGTACTTCAGGGTCATAAAAATAAGATATCGGTAGTTTTATATCGTGAAAAACTTTCTAAAGGGTTAACTGAGCGACTTTGCTGCACCGCGTCCCAGAGCCCCGCACACGCTGTCGGTGAATCACGCGCAGCTGCTCCGATATATGTACCTCTCGGGATAATAAGTAATCTTGTTACCTACACCACGTGAGGTATTTATAGTTTCAAAGAAGGCCAATAGATGTCGCTCATAAGACGCTTATGTTTTTGACTACATAACAGCTACAAAACCTTTAAATGCGTTTTTCTCAAAATCACTTTTTTCAAGATTATCGATAAGATTATTTTGGAACTGGTGCATGAATTGATTTGAAATTTTGACAGTAACCTTTGAAGTACCAAAATCTAGTGAAATATGTAGGGATTTTTTGATTAATTGTTAACTTCCCAGTATATAGGAAGTTCTTGTAATCGCCTCGGAAATGGAAATGGAAATTTTTAACTTTTCTTTACCTTTTGAGGTCTATAGAGTATATATAAAGTGTTTTTAGAAAAGGAGATGTATGTGTGTGTGTACGTACGTACGTATGTGCGTTCGTGGACACTTTTTTCTACGAGCATAACTCACGTAAACAAAGTCGTATCGACTTTGTTGAGGTATATTGGTGTGCGTCTTTGTAATCTTAAGAGCTGATTAGTTTTTGGAAAACTTCGGTCGGGGGGGGGGGTTGTTGTTTAGCATCTTTGAAGGTCATTTCCGTCATGCGTTATATCTTGCGAACCAAAAATACGATTTGCATCGTTAAGGTGTCAATCCACGCGTAATAATATTTTCGTGAATTTACCAAATTTTCAAAAAAAATTGTTGGAGCCGTTTTTTTTTTAATTTAAGAAAAAAAAGTGCAAAAAATTTGGTATTTCTTCAAAAATAATAAATTTTTAACCTGATTTGCGAAACGTAGTAACCAACCTTTATAAAATTTCTATGCTCCAAACAATGTTTGTAAAAACAACATCAAAACTTTTTCTCATGATTACGAAAAAAATTAAATAAAAAATCAAAAATCATTAACAGTCATCATGACTTTCAAGGTCATTTCTGTCATTCACTATATCTCACGAACCAGATATAATATTTGCATCATTAAGGTGTCAATAGACGTGTATTAACATTTTTGTGATGTTTTTAACATGATGTTGTTTGTTTCTGCCGCTTTTTAATTTAATAAAAGAAAATGGGAAAAATTAGGGTTTTTTTCATAAAAAATATTTTTTTAACCAGATTTGCGCAACACAGTAATAAATGTTTATAAAATTTATACATTCTTATCAGTTTTTGAAGAGAAACCAGCAAAACCATTTTCCATCATTATAAAAAAACTAAATAAAAAATAAAAAGTCATTCAAGGCTATCATGTATAGAGGGTTCATACGAATGATATTACTTTATATCTTTTTTCTACGCAAATTGTTGTAAATTGAATCCAAGTTTTATAATATTTGCATAATTTGAGCAGATTTGATTTCCTTCATCATCATTTGTAATACATTTTACTTTTTACATGCAATTGAACCTATTTTTGACTGCTTATTCAATATTTTTCAGAACCAAGAAAAATTCAAATCAATTATTAATCTCATTGATGTAAAATCGTGATAAAAATACAAATTCAGTGATTATGCCGAAGTGATAGCAACTTTGAATGCAACTATTCAAAATGACCATCACGCGACAAAATCTCTTCAGTGAGCGTAATAACAAAAACTCCATTCATTTTTGCTAGTGCTCTTTTGTCCTTCAAGCATCGATATGAAAATAACAAATAACGTAGAAAAGGCTCCCACCGATTGATTCATCAAATCAATCCACCCCCATCGACCAAAAACCTTACTTAATCAAAGGACCCTCCCGTAGATGATATAATTGATATTAACTCATTCCTGTTACTGCTATGAATACCTCTCATTATTATTATTTAGTAATTTCAAAATTGTGTTTAATGTTTTTGATGTTTATGTAATATTACTGGGAAGTTGACCGTGTGGGCGCACCTCGCGTGTTTTTTTTTAAATTTCATAAACAATTTACGGCCAATTTTTTCGTGAAAAATCGGGTTTTTTTCTTCAAAACAGTGCTATTTTGTTAAAAGTCAGATTCAAAAAAATCTCCTACTTACTTCACTAGCTATTAGTATGAAATTCATGGAAAAAATTAGATTTTTGTTCTAAAAGCGACCGTTCGAGAAAAAAGTTACCGGTAACTTTTTAAAAGTGGATCACATAACAGCCAAATACGGGGTCCTGTGACCGCCATTTTGGAAAAAATATTTTTTTTTTGTACTTTTGTACTTTCAAGTTATACAATATACCACCATAAGCGGATTTGGTGTTTTCTAATTTATTTACTTACGAAAAATCATGAAAAAAGGGTGTCTCTAGAGTAGTGTTACCCCTTAACTGCCTAATTCTTTAAATCAAAATGTATCAGAAGCATAGTCTTGTCCCCTTACGCAACAAGATCCATAAAGATTTCACTTTCCCGGACTATGATCCACACTGGCTTTTGGAAGTATCCGGAAAAATATCTAATATGTATTATCCAGTTATAAAAACTAGTTTTTTTTTGTAAAATATAGAATTTTGCCTGGTGATTGGAGGATGAGCACCGCGTTATGCTTGGCTACGCGCAGTGACAAGATTCAGAATCAAACCAGAACTAAACATTCTGCTTGCTGCTGGACATGGACTAATTTGAATATGCAAAAAAAAATAGATTCATCGGCTTTGGTGAGGACAAGAAGACGGAAAGAAGACATATTTGCATTTATTGTACATTCGTACGAATGTTGAGATATAAATTTGATCTCAAGGCTGTGTGAACCATTAGTAGAGCTCATCACACAATAGCATGATCGCGTGTAGAGCAACTTTTGAAGACCTTGGCGTAGCTGCTCTTTGACGTCAGATGAGCAGTGGTGCTTCTGTGGCTAATCCAGCTATCGCTTCGGGCCGCTCCGGCCACCGCATCGCATCTTCTGGCTCATTGTAGCGACCCAAGTGCTGGTTCAGCTCTTTTGTGTTGCTACCGATCGCTGAAATGCAGCGGTTTTTGTACATCGTTCTAACATTTGACTTACCTCGCTTTAAAATGCGTTCTAGCCCCGCTTTGTTAGTGGTTTACTGGACAATAAATTCCATCACGTTATCTAAAAATGTCCATTGCTACGGAATTGTGCATTCATCCTTGACTGGCTATTAGTTGGACTTGCTATACAATAAGGAATCCCGTTCGTTATGAAACCTTACCAATTCTTTTCGATAAAGCTCATGAAATGTTGAATTTTCAAAAGTTTTCAATAAGCGATTATTGATTTGAACAAAGCCAGTAAAAATCAACTCCTCACCGCCAAATATTAATTAATTTTGAATAAATTTCAATAAGTTATCGAAAAGATGATACAGCATCCATTCCGCTAGCATCAGGATCGCGATTGTATAGAGTTTTGTATTATTCATGGTTTGTGATAAATTTAAGTTGAGACCTTGCCTCATCGACTTCCTGATGTGCAAATACATACATCATAACGCTGGTTTATATAACCGTCCGCTTGATATATCTTGATTGGGAGATCGAACTATTTCAGCTGGAAAAAAATTCAAAAGATAATTTTTAGGTTAAGGTTAAACGATCGCCATTCGGCGAATATTCCATTAGAGTTTTCTTTAAAAAACTAATAGCACCTGGAGCCGGGATGGTTTTCGTGAAAGAACTGCTGGCCTAGTGTTACACAAATTGCTTCCGGATCGAGCTAAATTCTTGAAATCATTGATAATCGATAACAAAATAAAATTGGGCAGTAGATACAAACAAAATGCTGTTGATTGAAGAAAAAAACGGCCTTGATGCTATGAAAAACTCAAGAACATCATCTTCTTCGTGCATCGTGAAAGCGGTTTTCCTAGTTCAGCAGAAATTTATATATATCTAAATTTATATATACATGAATATTGAAAATGGTCAGTAGTTTAACTGTCGATCAAGTGCATGTGCAACTTTTCAAAATTATTATTGATGAAGCGTGAAATGTCAATAACACTTTGCGAATATTAAATGCAATATGAATTATAGCAATTTTAGATTTTCTTTGCAATTTTGTTGTTGATTTCATGTTGTCTGCTTGTCAGGCGAAGAAGAAATATTAGCAGTCGACAAGAATCTTCAGAGAGGATAGATTCCTGGTTAGCTGCAAGTCATTTAGATTTGAAGCTTGCATAGGTCACAAGCCTATGTGCAGGCTTCAGGTCTAAACTAGCTTTATTTCTAGCCATTAGTTCGATTCGTCCGGGTAATATAATGGCGAAATGTACCACTGTCTAGTTTTGCTTGATCTCCCAATCAATGCATGGAATCTTTGCATTTCGACAGGTCGTAAATTATGGGAAGGATTGTGAAATTTCAATTGTAATTTTATGAAATTGGCCCCTTAAGTGGTTGACCATATGCAGGCACTACACTCTCGGAAACAAACGAGAATCAGTGACAACGGGGGAGAAAAAGTGAGGACGGGTGATATCAAGTGAGAACGATCGAGAGCGAGGGTGGGGATAAATTTCGCGGGTTCTCGAGGAATTCGACCTTGTTTTCCGATCAGCCGTTATTTTGTGCCTAAATAAAAATTTATCGGGATGGAATCGTATAAGCGACCAAATTCTCGATATTTTTTTATTGTGACTCGTCGGAAGTCTACGAAATTGAGAACGTTTAGTCCTGGGACGAGGCATCGAACATTGAATTCGTTCGGCCTCTCGAAGACTCTGAATTTAGTGATTGCTGGCAGGTCACCTCAATTCAGCAAAAATGTTGTCGAGATTCGATTTTTATGGTCTTTGTCCTGTCTCATAACGCGGCATTCAATCGCCCTTAAATGCCGACGAAACAAAATTATTCAAAAATATCGAATGTGAAAATATACCAAAATCAAACATCATATTGAAATAGGTTGGCAGGATCGCCATGAAATATGTTTAATACGTTTGGAGTTGCAGGATCGCCATGCAATATGCTTCGTTCGAAGCTAGTTAGTTAGTTAGTCTTTAATTGTTTTGCTGAGTCGCTCTAATTTAATTGTTTGTAATTGGACTGGGGATATACCCACAAAGCCTGACTCACAATGTTTTGACTCGTGCCGGGCTATCAGATGGCAATGTATGAATATTGTTTTGTTTGTTGTGGCTTGTATTACACTACAATATCGTTGCAACGATATAAGTTCTATGTTACTTTCACATGTCCTTCAGGCGCAAAAATAGTTGATTATTGTGAAGAAAAAAATTGCTCAGCCAACAACAAAACTATTCTACTGCCTGAAGTGTAAATCCTGGCAGTTGATCGACATCATTTGGGCATGTTAGGCATTCGTTGCCTACCAACTCTCTGCATATCACGTGTGCTAACGCATAATATGCGCAGTAAAGCCACCGTTTACTTACCTCTTCAGGGTACCTCCTACTCCTTGTATATCAAAAGGTGAAGATCCACAATGAAACTTATAGAAATTTATGATGACTTTATGTTACACATTTACATCTACTGTTGCGAACCAAGACGTGTTGGCCCTGCAATCGCAGAAATATGTTTATGACATAGTCCTCAATCTCATCACGTTGGTGAAGGCTTTTTAATGGGAAGAATTAGGCCCGTTCTGATCCATTGAAAATCTTAAAGGGCACCAAACGTGACGGCACGCATTCAATGATTAGGGACAAAACAGGGTGTTGTATCTCAAAAAATCCTTTCTTCTTATCCATGTCATAAATTTATAAAAAATATAAATTTAGTATAGCAAATAAAAATAAGAGGTAAAAAATTATACGAAAAATAAAATGACTGCAGAATAAAGCCTTTTAATATGCCAAGGCAAAATTAATAAACACATAAAAAGAATGCATAACTTGACTATAAAACTTATGAGGCAAAATCAAAATCGTGACTACAGTGTAATAAAATATCAATAAATAATCCTGAGAGAAATTCATCAAATAAAATGTTGCACACAACTTCTTCTTCTTATCCATCTGATGAGGGGCGCCCTCCGTTGCCAAAGATTTTTTGGAACTCCTTAAAAAGATTCGTAGTGCCACTTCAGCATATTTATTTCAACCACTAAACCGCACTTGCGTGTATTGGAAAAATTCTTTCCTAGTGACTGTTCCAAAAACTACAAAGATTGGTTGATCACACTAACTGTACCAAGGTCACTGGATATATGCCAAAACTCCCAAATTGCATGGAGCTTGCGAGAGAACCAGTATCTCGTAAAGGTGTCTTTGCAATTTATTTTTGTTGGAACACCTCTTGAAGTTCTCATCATTCCCATTTTACTGGCATCTCCTCAACTCGTCATCTCTTTTGCTTGGAAATGGTCTTCTTTCAGAAGAAGGGCACCAATATTAAATATCGGGTGACACCGTGACAAATTTCAGAAGTATGTGCAATCAGCTCATTTCAATCCTTCAAATCCCCTGGCATGGATAACATCTCACCTATCGAGAT
This sequence comes from Oxycera nigricornis, assembly GCA_963942545.1. NCBI lineage: Eukaryota > Metazoa > Arthropoda > Insecta > Diptera > Stratiomyidae > Oxycera > Oxycera nigricornis. The sequence continues at coordinate 80,013,888 of OZ012661.1, forward strand.
CCAGCAGGGTATCAATATAACACTGCCAAGGCTGAACGCCATTTTCAAAGCATGTGTACGGATGGCTTACATTCCACAGCAGTGGAGAGAAGCAAAAATAGTTTTCATACCTAAAGCGGGTAAAACATCCCACTCCTCACCTAAGGATTACAGACCTATCAGTCTCACCTCTTTTCTGCTAAAAACGCTGGAGCGACTGATAGAGATCCATCTGAGAGCTATTCTGAAACCACTCTCTAATGCGCAGCACGCATACACAAAAGGGAGATCGGTTGAAACAGCTCTTCACTCGCTCACCAGCTACATCGAAAAATCGCTAAGCGTCAAAGAATACACGCAAGCAGTTTTTATAGACATCGAAGGGGCTTTCAACAATATCAGCCATAAGGCTATTGGTAAAGCACTCGGGGGAAGCAATGCCGACGACAACCTGATAGGGTTCATCGGTCAATTGCTTAGCAGCAGGAACATCAACTCCACGCTAGGAAACAGTACCTTACGAAGGAGGGTTTGCAGAGGCACACCACAAGGTGGGGTGCTATCACCCCTTCTATGGAACCTAGTGGTGGATGAACTCCTGTCAAAAATAGAAGCGACTGGCTGCAAAGTCGTAGCTTATGCCGACGATGTTGCAATAGCAATATCGGGAAAATTTTTTAACACCCTATCGGAAAGACTAAACTTTGCCCTAGGTATTCTTACCAAATGGAGCAAAGAGTGTGGTCTAAAGATAAATCCGCAAAAGACGGAATTTATGCTCTTCACAAGAAGATACAAAATTCCACGATTTGCTCCACCTAAACTTGGTGAGACAAGTCTCAATCCGTCTCATCAGGTCAAATATTTAGGTCTGATCTTAGACTCCAAACTCGCATGGAAAGCAAACATAGCGGAAAGAGCGCGTAAAGCGGCATGCGCAATCTACTGCTGCAAAAGAGCTATTGGGAAAAGATGGGGACTGAAACCCAAAACTGTATCATGGCTCTATACAGCGATAGTGGAACCAATCCTTCTGTATGGCGTGGTTATTTGGTGGCCAGCAATGGCAAAAACATCAAACGCGAACCTGGTTAACAGGGTCAGGAGGACTGCAGCTATTGCAATCACCGGGGCTATACGCACTACCCCGACAAAAGCATTGTTTATGCTATTAAATTGGCTCCCGACGGAGCTCCTAACGAGACAGCAGGCCAAGTGCTCTGCTATTCGATTGAAAGCTCTAAATCTCTGGCGTGATGGGAATATCGGCCACTCCACCATATTAAGGAGGGATGGACCAACGCCAGGGAAAGTAGACCTCACTCCTCCGATTCCCTGCTTCCACCACAGTTTCAAGTCCGTCATCCCTAGCAGAGATGACTGGATCATGGAAGGAAATAGGACACAGGAATCGGTCGACATCTACACTGATGGATCAAAAATGGATGGAAAAGTTGGCTGTGGTGTTTATTCTGAACAGCTAGGTCTTAGACTATCCTTCCGGCTACCAGATCACTGCAGTGTCTTTCAGGCAGAGGTCATCGCAATACATAAGGCAGTGGACTGGCTGAGAAATCAGAAAATTTCTATAAGAAATCTCAACATTTTCTCCGACAGTCAAGCTGCTATCCAATCATTATCCAACGTGTATACCTCATCCAAAATTGTAATGGAATGTCGCACACTACTGAACGCGATGTCGCTTCACTGTGAAGTGATTCTTTGTTGGGTGCCGGGTCACAGTGATATACCTGGGAACTGCGAAGCTGATGCCCTAGCTAGAGCTGGCACTGAGCTCCAGGATTATACACTAACACCCCAAGTCGGCCATCCGTTGGCCTCCGTCAAGCTAAGTTTCAAGCAGTATTATATAGAGGCTGCGAACAGGGCCTGGCTGCTGGAAGAAACCTGCAGGACAACCAGGCAAACTTGGCACGCATTGAGCTCAAAGCGCACCAAGCAGCTCCTCAACACGAGCCGTGAAACATTAAGTTTCATCGTATCCGTACTGACGGGACATTGTCTCATTGGCAGACACGCAGAAAGACTGGGTGTCCCTTTCCACGATTTCTGCCGCAGCTGCAGATCGGAGGAGGAGGAGGAAACGATCCAACATTTTCTGTGTGAATGCCCAGCACTGTCCAGGAAACGCATGAAAACCTTAGGCTCACCCTTCCTGGACAGCCTCACGGAAGTAGCTGATTTGAACATTAGCTGCGTCGCCGGATTCATACGAGAATCGAAATGGTTCTCGTCACCCAACAGGTTTTAGTGCCGCTCCCTATTAAAATGTGGTATCACAATGGGCCTATCTTGGCCTAAGTGAGCCGCCTTTTGACAAAGGGGGCTGCCACTACAACCAACCAACCAACCATGTGCTTGAAAAAAAACCCTAGTCCAATTGCAACAAATCCTCTTCATGAAAAATCACTGATTTTCAAAAAAAACTTCCGATGTAGCTGAAATACAAATTTACCGAGCCAAACGCTTCCTCCATACTCCTTTATTGATTGCGCGCTTTTCATTTTCTTTCCGTTTCGTTTGAGTTTCCGCGCTTGTTGGTTTTTGCTTTATTTGTTGATTCATTTTCTATTCTTTGGCACTGGAATATTGGTCCGGATTTTAGTCCGAAAAGTTTTGCAGCCAAAGCAAAAGAGAGAAGAAGAAAAGAAATATAACTATATCTGTGGTGATCATACTCGGCACTTTGCGGTTAAGAACCTTAAATCTAGATGTGAGTCAACTACTGTAAAAATGTCCTGCAGACATGTTCAATTAGCCTTACGAAGTCTAGAGAGTATGTGATTATTGGCAGCCTAACTCAGTTCAGTGTATATGCGGTCATTGTTCGTTAATCTCTAGTCTTTATATTTTGTCTCATTACTTGATATTCAATCGTCACCAATCGCGCATTGCACGAAGTCCAAAAATGACAACAACAAAAACAATTCAATCATGTCAAATATTCGAAATAATTCATCTTAATTAACTCTTACACAATTTTCGCGCGAAAATTGACTTTAATATCACAACAAAAGATCAAAGAGACAGCTAAAATTACTCTACTGGACACGGGCTATATTCCGTTAATGCAATTGCTAAATACAACAAAAATATCGCTCGAAAAACAGCATTTTGAGCGGCGCAGGACGATCAAAGTCAGCAGAGCTCATCAGGCATCGTTAGTGCTGCTTGCACCGTGCGCTAACGCATCACTTGCGCGAATAGGGTCTCTATATACTCATCCAGTCGATACGTGTTCTGTACCTTCTGTAAATGAGTGGGGAATCAATTAAGAAAAAAACTCGAAATCTAGTGTTTACGTTGTCTGTTCCTGAATTTTTCTCTATTTTCACCTGAATGTATATTTACTTTTGTGATCTAAGGCACAAATCTTGATGTCATTTTAAATGTAAACAGTTTTATTTTCTCTTCAAGTTTTATTCACAGTAAGCTTGCTCGTAACATATGCATGTTATTATTAAATTTCTCCTAACTTAAAATTATTTTAATTAACACAAAAACGGCAATTGTTTAAATTAAATTCAAAGTTGTTGCCGTTAAAGACGGTAGCAGAAAAAAATCCATCAGATATCATCTGTAATATTAAAACCTTATATGACTTGACGCTTTTTCTAATCCTCGAAGTACTTCTCATAAGCACTTTTCGGTATAGGCTTGAGCTCTTCCAGCGATGCAGTCTTTATCTACTTAATCCTTGAATATCTCCGTCCTTTCATAGGTCTCTTCAGTTTTGGGAACAAGAAAAAGTCACATGAGTCAAATCCGGTGAATATGGTTGCAGAGGCATGATTGTGGTGTTGTTTTTGGTCAAAAAATCTCTGATAAGCAAAGATGATTCTTTTGGTCAAAATTAAGCAGTTGCAGAACAAACTTCGCTGACACAGGTCTCATGCCTAAAACGTTCGAAAAAATTTCATGGCACGAGCCAACCGATATGCCAACATCCTCAGCAACTTCTCTGATAGTGATTCGACGGTTTTCCAAAACAACTTTCTTCATTGCTTGAACGTGTTCATCTGTTGTTGACGTGCTTGGGCGTCCAGAGCGAGGCTCGTCATTGGCATTTTCCCGGTCATCTTGGAAGAGTTTGTACCACTTGTAAACATTTTTTTTACTCACAACAGTTTCACCGTATGCCACTGTCAACATTTCAAGTGTTTTGGAGCATTTATATTCATTTTTTACACAAAATTTGATACAAATTCTTTGATTCATTTTTTTCAATAGCAAAAAATCGTCAAGCACGCAAAACACTTCTAACCGTTATGCCTCTTACAAACAAACTAAACATATTATATAGCTGAAACTGTGAATATATGTTCATGACGAGTGTACCAACATAAAAAAATAAAAAATCTATAATCGAATGTACGTTGCCTGCGAAATTTGAAAGTCACCTTACTTTTTGAACACACCTCGTATGTTTGATACTTCTGTTTTTGTTGTTCTGTCGTTCAGTAATAAGTACTCTTACTACTACTACGAAAAAGGATTGTGCACAATCGTTTTACAACACACAGCTTTGTTATCACTTTTCCTCCAAATAAACGGCAAATGATCTCAATTTTTCAAGATTTAGTTCTCGTTTCTAATTTCCTAATAATCTCTCCCAACTGTCAAATTGACGTTCGCCTTCTTCTTCTTCTATATGACAGATGCCACCGGCCGTACCAGTCACTTCTCATAGGCATTGCCTCTTTAGATTAAGTGCGACCGGGCATTGCCTGTAGCCAAATCTATTGGAATTTAACTTTTTCATAGTCGAAATTATTGATACTAACAATTACGGAAGGGTGCTATACATCTTTCAGTTTCTTTGAAAAAGAGTTGAACGAAAAGCAAATTGGAAGCATCCTATTTGTACGCGAATAAGAAAATTTCAAGCCCTACCATGATGCTGAGTTTTCGTCTCATTTAGACTGGGCAACAAAAATACTAAGTAGAATTATCAGTATTTTTGATTTTCCGATTTAATTAAATAATAATTTCACATTTTGCAATTTCTGGCTCTATTGTCAAGCGAACTCATTTTGAAGTGGTCTTCTGCGGAACAAGCAACCCAACATTTAGGGTACAATATTGTTATTGATATAGAAGCGCCCATCCCAGTATTATCGCGCACTAAATATTTTTGTTGTTTACCAGAGCATCCAGCGAAGTGACCTCTTCCCCCTCCTCTAGTAATTGCTTCGGGTTCGATTTCGGTCAATGCACTATTATCATATTAAAATTGATAGAAAGGAACTCATACCTTAATTTGTGTATTTTATTTATTTTTCTTTGATTATTCTTTTTGGCCAAAAAGTTTTTTTGTGGAAGCTACAATTTATCAGAAATTTTTATCTTACAAAAGACTGCTTCCTTGCCAATGAACGGGATGATGAAACATAGTATCAACTTCTCCGCTGGCTTCTCTACGGGCAAAACACATCTTTTTTTGTATATGGCACAAATTGTAGCTTAGAAACACTACTGAATCTCCTGGCATACTCTTATATTAGGCATAGAGTAATTGAAAAATTTTTCATTTAGGTGTTCGGTGCTTTCTACTAATAATAATAATCGATAGCATAAAAGCCCAAATTGGGTCAAGGGATGGAGATGAGATGCTTTCTAAAACAGGCAATATTTTTTACATATCGTCGGTGTCAATGCAGGACTTTGTAAATGTAAAAAATTTTTTTTTACATGAGGCAATAAAAACCTTCTGAAAACCAAAGCAAACATTAAAATTGACCAAAAAAACATTTTCATCAAAAATTGTAGTTACAAGGTCCTGCATTTTGTATTTTTACCTTTTTTTTTGATAGTATTAACTTCCTAGTATATGGAAAGTTATTGTAATCGCCTCGAAAATCGAAATTGAAATTTTCAACTTTTCTTTACGTTTTGAGGTCTATAGAGTATATATAAAGTGTTTTTAGAAAGAAGTATGTATGTCTGTGTGTGTGTATGTACGTACGTACGTACGTGCGTTCGCGGGCAGTTTTTCTACGAGCATAACTCACGTAAACAAAGTCCGATCGACTTTGCTGAGGTGTCAATCGAAGCGTCTTTGCAATCTTAAGAGCTGATTAGTTTTTGGGACACTTCGGTCGGGGGGTTTGCTGTTTTGCTCGTTTGAAGGTCATTTCTGTCATGCGTTCTACCTCGCGAACCAAACATACGATTTGCTTGCTTAAGGTGTCAATCGACGCGTATTAACATTTATGTGATTTTATCAAATTTTTAAAAAAAAATCTTGGAGCCGTTTTTTAATTTTTTAAAAAAAAGTGCAAAAAATTAGGTTTTTTTCAAAAACAATAAATTTTTAATCTTATTGTCAAGTCCAAGTAATCAATGTTTATATAATTTATATACTGCAAACAGTTTCCATAAAAAGCAATCAAAATTTTTTCTCATGATTACAAAAAAAATCAAATAAAAACTAAAAAATCTTTAACAGGCATCATGATCTTCAAGGTCATTTCTGTCATGCGTTATATCTTGTGAACCAAACATAGAATGTGCATTGTTTAGGTGTCAATGGACGAGTATTAACATTTTTCTGAATCTGTCGCATTTTTAAATTTAAGAAAAAAAAGGGCAAAAAATTAGGTTTTTTCCATAAACACTAAATTTTTAACCTGATTTGCGAAATGTAGTAAGCAATGTTTATAAAATTTAAATACTCCAAACAGTGTTTGTAAAAACACTATCAAAACTTTTTCTCATGATTACGTAAAAAATTGAATAAAAAATAAAAAATCATTAAAAGCCATCATGATTTTCAAGGTCATTTTTATCATTCACTATATTTCACGAACCAGATATAATATTTTCATCATTAAGGTGTCATTTGACGTAAATTAACATCTTTGTGAAGTTTTTAACGTTATAAAAACTCGTTTCAGCCGTTTTTTTAATTTAATAGAAGAAAATGCGAAAAATTATAGTTTTTTTTTCATAAAAAATATTTTTTAACCTGATTTGCACAGCACAGTGATCCAGTTTATAAAATTTATACATTCTTATCAGTTTTTCAAGAGAAACCGGCAAAATTTTCTTCCATGATTATGAAAAAAACTAAATTAAAAATAAAAGAATCTTTCAAAGTTACCATGTAAAGAGGGTTCATACGAATGCTATTACTTTATATCTATTATTCTAAAAAAATTGTTGTAAATTCAATCAAAGTTTTAAAATATGTGCATGATTTGAGCAGATTTTTAATAGTTTTTATAGTCTTTTAATTAAAAAAAACTGCTTAAATTTTGAAAACCAACAAAATTTTTCAAGACCAAAAAGGCCCCCACCGATTGATCCGCGTGAATATTCAATCTGTCCTCATCGACCAAAAACCTTACGTAATCAATGGACCCTCCCGTAGGTGATATGATTCATATTAACTCATTCCTGTTACTGCTATGAATACCTCTCATTGTTGCAATGTTGTTGATGTTTATGTAGATATTACTGGAAAGTTGACCGTGTGGACCTCAAGGGTCGCAATTCGCTGCTTGTTTTTTATTCAGTTTGCCAAAACTATTTACACTTTTGCGTTTTGCTTTAATCATTTAATCCTTTTTATTGCTTTGATAATTTGCCAGTCTTGTCAGCCATTGAATTTTTGCCCATATCATTTGTCTCTATGATAATAGTATCGTTTTGAAATGCTGTTTTCAGCTTCTCAAGTATATTTGATTATTCTGTCCTATCTTCCTTGCATTTCTAAACAGAAACAAATGATTTGTGTTTATTTTCGTCCCCAATTTCTTGTCCGCGGTATGATTCTTTCGAATGACCGCTTCCGCAATGCTTAAGGTTGGATATTCCTTACATTTTTCCGATCAACAGTTACTAAAAGAACCTACCATGGATGTTAAAAATGAAATCGATCAATCAAAAAGGTAATGTTGTGAGATCACGGCTCTATAGTCTTCGCGATTGTAATCTAGTTTTTCCGTTAACATGCAAGGCCGTCTTGTAGCCGTCTTCCAATCCCAGCGGCTAGGCTGATGGAAACAACAATGCCTGGCTGTAAATTGACACCTTTAACACGTTGTCGTAAGGTTCACATATTTCTCAGCGTTGCGAAAGACGGCGGCGATATCTTGGCTCAATCGCACGAAGATGCTTTTTTTCAAATGAGCGGCTCATCGCTGGTATGCTCATGGATAAGATACATACCAGACGAGTGAAATACAGCCGATTTAAATAGTTCCAGTGATCAATCACCCACTCGACGCTTTGCGCGGCAACCTCTGCTCCATCGGCTCCATCTGATTATGCATCTTTTGAAATTAATCAGTGTAGTCTATTGATTCCATGAAAGCATTACAGCCTCTTTCTGGCTGCAACAGCGTTGCTTGCCGCTGAAATTTCCATTCGGTATGTCATAGGTCTGCACGTACAGCATTTAGCCAATCTCTGCAAGTTATAATGCAACACCGACAGTTCTTGTCGGGCATGTCGTCTCCGATAAATAATCGTTTATATTACAATTGCCATGTCCACTCATAACACGTCGAATGGATTTGTATGATAGCTAGGAAAGTGAATTTGCGCAACAAAGTATCTATGAACAGTGAACAGCGGGCGAACAACCCGTTCGCGGTCCGCTAGGCCGATCTGAAGACTGGACTGTGCCGACTAGTTTCTAGCCGCGTATGTTAATGAAGACTACTTAGCGCTAATGATTTCAAGGATCCCCGAACTGGTCGTCGCGGACCCTACAATAATGAATCGCTAGGAAAACATTTCCACCGCGGATTCGTTTTCGACCCCAACGGCCTGTCATGATAAATGGTATGCAATGTCGCCCGGTCCATCCGAAGATGTATGTATGTATGTATCTAAAGTCGTTATCGCGGCGCACAATGCGCCATTAGACGAAACAGAAACAGATAGCCGCGGCGAACTCTTCCTTATGATTATCCATGCCCATCGCTTTTGTTACCTTCCAGAGTATCTTTATCGGCTCGACACACAAAAAAAAGCTACTTTCGACGCGGACCAATGCCTTCTTCTTTCGGTGCCTCGAGAATGAAGATAAAGCGATGCCGATCGAACTGCACTAATGAAAGGAAATAACTGTTCAGATGCTTCAAGGTGCAAAACGGTAAACGGAGTGAAAAGCTTGATACGACTACCGCAAGCGATCAAGCGGCCCAAGGATGCGAACTGGCCCTGTAGGAGAATAGCAGTTTGTTGTGGCCGAGCTAATAGGAAAAACAGCAACGCGAATCGGACGATGATTGTGGCAGCTTTTAGATGCACACATGTATGCATGTAGATCGCTCGGGCACCTACCATTCTTCGCCTTCCTTCCTTCCTCCGCACTGCGGACCAGTTCGCATACAAATTCTACCGACGAGCAGTTAATAGTTAGTAAAATAGCTTTCAGATGGATACACTGTTACGCAACAGCATTAGAGCTTGATACGCTGCAAGATTGGTTCTTCCTATTTTATTGTATTAGGTGTACAACTTTGCTCCCGCTGTTTTTTTGTAATTTTAAGGTTTTGTTTAAAAAAAAAATAGTTACATATTTATGTTTGAAAATATTGTCCATCGCTTGACACTACTTTCGCCCATCTTTCGGGTAGCATACGAATCCCTTGCTCGAAAAACTCCTCATCCTTTGCTGAAATCCATTCGTCGATCCAATTTTTGACTTCTTCATAAGAGTGGAAGTGCTGGACGGCCAAGCCGTGTGCCATCGTTCGAAAGAGGTGGTAGTCAGACGGAGCAACATCTGGAGAGTACGGCGGGTGAGGTAGAACCTCCCATTTTAACGTTTCCAAGTACGTTTTGGCCACTTTTGCAACGTGGGGACGAGCATTGTCGTGTTGCAAAATAACTTTATCGTGTCTCTCGTTGTATTGCGGACGTTTTCCCTTTAATACCCGGCTCAGACGCATCAATTGCGTTCGATAAAGGGCACCTGTGCTTTTTTCAGTCGCTTTTAGCAGCTGATAGTGTACGACACCGAGCTGATCCCACCAAATACAGAGCATAACCTTGGAACCGTGAATATTTTGCCGTGGTATGGACGTGGGAGTATGGCCGGGCAATCCTCATGATTTCCTGCGCTTCGGCTTGTCATAATCAACCCATTTCTCATCACCAGTTACAATACGGTGCAGAAAACCCTTCCGCATTTGCCGTGTAAGCAGCTGCTCACAAGCAAATAAACACCGTTCAACATCTCTTGGCTTTAATTCGTAGGGTACCCAGTATCCTTCCTTCTGGATCATCCCCAAGGCTTGAAGGCGTTTAGAGACAGCTTGCTGCGTTACTCCCAAGGAAACTGCGTATTCCAGTTGACTTTGGCACGAGTCTTCATTCAGTAATTCCTCCAGTTCTGCATCTTCGAAAGCTTTCTCTCTTCCACCACTGTGCCGGTCTTCAACAGTAAAATCACCGTTCTTGAAACGTTGAAACCCCTCGCGACACTACACCACTCACCATAAATGTTTGTGAGCATTCGAAATGCAGCAGATTTTTTGAATTAAGAAAAAAGTAACAGTTCCCGCAAATGTCGAGCTTACGGCGTACAATCTGACATTTCCAAAAAATGAAAATATTATGATAAACTCCGAAATCGGCTTATATTATTGTCGGGTTATGTTTACAAATGTCAAAAGTAAATGACTGACATCTGTAGTCAATTTATTTTAACAACTACACACTACTAACCTAACCTATATGAAAACGGCGGGAGTAAAGTTGTACATCTAATATATAAACATAATATCCATTTTAATAAATTTATCCTTGCCTAGCAAAAATGGAGTTTTGAACTGTTAAAATAATAATCTAAACAAAACCACTCGTTACTCCACCCTGTGTGCATCCTGCGATCTTTTTGACTCCAATCCTGTTTAAATTGTCATTTCATATAAACGGGGGGGGGGGGGATCTGACATCCTCACATTCAGTTATTAAATCCGTTGGCATCTTTGAATCTCAAACGATTAAGGCGCAAACTTTCGAAAAAACAATAATTTTTTACTCAGGATGTACCCACCTATAATGCGCTTTTTGTTGGCAGGCTTGACTTAAAAACACTTTGTACGACTTGTCAAAAGTTTTTCATTTGGGATAGAGTTTAATTCAAGTGAGAAATCCCGTTGGATTAAAAACTGTATCGTTATTATAATAGATAACAATGTCTTACGTGATTTGAAATTGATTACATCAAATTTAAATCTGTAGTGCTAGGAATAAGAATTAGGGAAAAAGACTGAGAAAAAGTTTTAAATGAATTGAGAAAAAGTTTAAACGAATCGGGAAAAGTTCAAGTGATTTGACAAAAGTTTAATTAGGCATGTCAATGCTGGATTTACCTCATAACAATTATTGTAATCATTTTGAATTATCTTCAAAAAACCAATTTTGAATCTGGAAATATTTCTGTCGACGTTTAAGCGTGAATCCTGAAAGAATGAATGATTTACGAATCTTAATAAAATTGTATTTGTATACAGAAACATGACTAAATTCTGTGCTCCTATATTGACAGTTATCAGTGTTGGCAGACGGGCATTGCGATAAAACCTAAGATTAATTTCATTTCTTTTAAAAAACCCTAAATATCTGTTACCAAGCAGAGTTGTTACATATTCGAAAAGGAAATGCATTATCGAATGGAAACTGGTATAATAAAATATAAACACACTTCAAGTATGCATAAATTTACCATTCCTTTAAGTTGCGTAGTAGATTGTATGTGTATCTTTTTTGTAGGTACTAACAGTTCTTATCCAGGAGACTGGTTCAATTAGTTTACTTGTTAGAATCGAATTTTAGATTTTAAGGATTTTTTGTGATGAAACTATTTGTTTGGCGTACTTAAAACTTCTTCTACGTATTTCTACATATTTTAACGCACAGAATCAATTCACACTTTTAATTGTGAAAAATGACAGCTAATCGATAATTAAGTCAAAGGCGATTTCGGCCTTATTTTTTCTATGGCGTACAACCTAGCATCTGCTATTTAGATATAAGAAATCAGGAAGATTTTTTTTTGAATTTAAAATTTAAAATTTTAAAATTTAAATTTAAATTGCTTGCAATCTGAATTTGCATAGAATTTTCGAAAAATATTATTTTTCAGAATTTTCACAAAATTAAAGTTATGTGAAATTTAAAAAACCGATCCAGTAGTTTTCGAGTTATTTTGGACGAGATTCTCGAAAAGCCCTACAAAGATCAGTAGCGTTCGTAAGCTCTAACTATAGCACGATTATGAATTCCGCTCTATGAGTTCAAGGCCAAAAACTGCAAAAAGACATTCCTGAAAGTAGTCAAGGCTATATCCCCTCTTGATTTCAGTTTGGTTTCAAATGGGCCATGTGATGTACGGATTGAATTTTTGTTCTCATCAATCTGTGCAATTGAATTTGAAATTCTAGAAAAAAAATTTGGTTGAAAATCCCTAAATAGAACACTGTTTCTCTATTTTCCGCCTAACTCTCAAGAAAAAATCCTAAATTTGGAGTGAAAGCCCCTGTTTTGGTATCACTGATAGTTATTGTAATCAAGACCAAATTTTTTTCCGTTTTTAAGTTCTTCAATGTTTTCCAAAGCTATTCTCATGATACTATTAAGTTCACTATTCTTGTTGGGTTCAACTTGTCCAGATTATTCAAAAATATATTTCATGCCTACAGTCATAAACATCATAAATGACATATCAGCCCAAATTGTGACTTGTTCTTCTGACGGGAAACATGGCGTCTTACAACTGTCATCAACGTTGTGGGTTGGATATTCCGTGGACAGTGCGAGGATTTGACGGTTAAGTTTTGTCCAACTCATTTCCAAAAAGATAAACGTGGACAAAAGTATTTAATACAATAAACGGTTATTACTGCAAAAAAGTGATGTGATAATAAATGTCTGCTCGCCTTAAATCAACCTGATATCTAATTTATGAATGTCACATACCAACGGTGAAGATGAAATAACATAATTTGATTCATTCAGAATTTGCGCTTCGTCTGTTGTTTCACAAGCAAGAACTGTAAATAATGGAAGCGTGTCTTGCCTTGCCTTGTATAGTAAAATGTTAACCTTTTTTTTGTTCCGTGCGAGGGTATATGTGAATCACTGACCTCTGGGCCACAGTATAGGTACACCTAGTAGGTAATGTTTCATATAAAGGCGCACTATCAAGTACGGCCCGCGGTTCTACGGGACAACGTCAAATGTTTGTTTACATTTATCATATGTTGGCTGCCATTTATCATATGTTTGCTGCCATTTATGACAAAATGGCAGCTATCTACTGGTCGGGGCATTGCCAGAACTCGTATATGCACGTTTCATGCTAGACGTGAAAAACGCCGTTAGAAACTTCGGTTCATTGAATTACAATGGTGAAACGTCTTCGCTGACACAAATTTCATTTGCTTTTGACAAATTGATTTAGAGAAAAAGCCAAAATGACTGAAAAAATGTCACATGTGTTGAAGTGAAAGATGAAGTCCTCGAAAATGGTTTATCTTCTGCAAACCTGGCAGTGCTTGGCATTCGTCAATTTTTGCAAGCACATGGCCAGCACATGGCGCCATTTCTTGGAAGGAAATTACGAGCTTTTGGGCTTCGATTGCATACTGGGTCTACCTATACTGTGCTCTGTTTCGCTAATGAAAACAGTTGACACATGGGAAATAGTAAATAGGGTACATGAAAATTTTAGTAATAAACGTAGAATTGATTTTGTGATGGAGACTAATTCCTTTGGAAACACTCACATGCAAGTTGCTCGTAAAGCGGAGCGTGAAGAGTAGGTGATATTGCTATTCATTGCGATCGACTCTGGTCGTGAATTCAGAAAGGAGGTCTCTAAAGATTTCACTTGCGATCAAGAGATCAAAACTGGGTAAATTATTACTTTGAGAAGGAAATAATAAAATTTTCTTCCAGTAACACTATTAAAAGGTATTTTTTCAATACACTTGATTTGTCAAATTATTCCATCCATTCATACATCCTTGTGGTAAAATCTAATTCGTTGTACGCTCACTGGGTAGACCAGTTTGATTTGTTTATGTTTGAAATGCTGGTCATATTTTAATGGATTGTTGAGTTCAACTACCCAAAGCGATTCAATTTACTTTGATATTTGGCAAATGAACGAATCCTCCTATAATTGCATATGAAGCAATATCTTAGTAAGTCTCTAAACTCGGATGTCGGAATACCGGAAAAACTACATTCATCACGTGTTTCCCAATGAATATTTCTACAAATCGCCACTCGTGGCGGTACATTCTCTTGTCGGCACAACAAGCTCTGGACGATAGTGCGCGTCACTTACTGTAGCTCCTTGGCAAATAGCGCGCCTTTTAATTATACTATCACAACTGATAAAAGCGCGATGCGCAACCTACCACGTTGCGAAAACTCCGAAAAAACTTGCTTGGCGCGCGGAGGTTTCGGGTCTTCTCCTCCGCACAGAAATCTGGTACTGGTTTGTGGTGCGTCGAGGCCAACTGCCAACATTAGGCCGACCCGGCCGCGATGGAATCAGAAATCGAGAAGAGATGTAAGACGCAGCCAAAGAAGCTGGATCGAAGACCATCAAGATGGGCCCGAAGAAGAAGTGTTAGGAAAAAAGTTGACATGCAAAAAGATACATGTGAAGACAACAAACAAATGTACGCCCGAGGCGACGAGTCGATCGGCTAGGCTAGCAAGGCTCAGCAAGCTAGGCTAGGCTAGCTCGACTGTGGTCATCACTAACTGGCCATCGAGTGTTAAGGCGCGCACTATTGAAACGAAATTAAATAAAATTATTAAAAGGTTTTATCGCTGGCATCGCGAGGTTTTAGGCTCTCGATGGCGCTGTCGCTGTCTTTTTTGCTTGTTCTTGCTTCGGACGATTAATTGCAGTTTGTGCAATGGGAAAATTATGACATCGTTATTTCATGTCGTAGATAACATGAAGTGCGAGATGTGACCAGGTTGCCCAGTTCGCAATCGCGCTATTGCATTAGCCAGACACACAGATACATGCGTATCCATCCGCACGGCGAATTTGCATTAACTGCAACATCAATTTATTAGCAAAGGTGGATATCGTCGCCGAATGACTGTTGCATGACCACTGCGGTCCGTTTGGGATGCGCTCAGGAGCGCCAGTGTTCCTGAGATGTTCAATTTGCATTGGGAAAACCAGCAGATATTTGTTGTTTCAGTTCCATTATCCGTTTATTGCTGTTTATAGGTTCCTTTCGGATTACCCAATATGAAATATGGGTTTCCAATTAAGACTCGCTGTTTGCTTTCACGTACCTACTCAACATTCCTATAAAGACTTGGGTAAGTCTTTTGACCGGAGAAGAATGCCGGTATCTTCTTCGGATATTGTGATCACTTTTAGCGATATTTGAGTCCGTGGCGTTTTGACTGACAACATTTGCCGCAAGAAGTTCTTGATGGCTTTGATTTAAACATCAAATATCCTTGCATCATAGCTGCCAGGAGATGTGTTTAAGTTTTGAAATCGGCGATAGTATCTATTCATTTGATTTGGTGAAAGGAATACTGCTTTTCTGCATTTGATATTGCGTTAAACTAGGATGTCAAAATATTTATGCTGAACATCATAGTGTCACTCTCTTCCTTTTATACCTTTATGAATGGAAAAAATGACGGATAAAAGATGGTTGCTTTCAGCATACAGCAGATACTCTACGTAATATTACAAGATATACAACTGAAGGGACCGTCCCAGTGTGACGAGCAAGAAAATTGCTGATATTCATTATGTTTTCGTCAAAGAACTGAATTTGATGAGTACGATGTTTTTTGTTCGTTTATATCATTACATCAAAAACTGTGTTCTTTTAGATACTTTTAAATATTTTAAAATGTTGAAATAAAATGTATGTTAGTGGAAAGTTCTACTCCTTTAAAATTTCCTGGATACAAAAACATCTAAACAGACTATAAATCAGTACAAAAAATTGTATCGACGTATGGAGGATTTTTTTCTTCCCGATGGAAATTCACGAATTGGCAGCAATTTAAAAATTAAGTGTCAAATTCGGACACGATTTTTGACATTTTTTTGTTCAAAAATATACAAAATATTCAAATAAACAAAACATCTTCCATACAACGTTAAGGATTGACTTGAAATATGGTGCAAAGTTTGCGACGCGTGGCTTGAGAAATGTTCGTTTGAAACTCTGCATTGTTTTGAAAAAATGTATTTTGAATTTCGAGATTTTCATATGATTATCGTATGGATCTGACATTATCGATTTATCTTTAGTAGGACAAGTCGATAATGTCAGGTCCATACGATATATTTTCGGCTTATTTTGAATGTTATCTCAGCTAGGAAGTTTCCCGTGAAAGCATGAACAGGGCAAAAGAAATGAATAAAAAGTCCCGAATAGGCTCATGGTCAAATCTCTTTTTCAAGAAAACCTATGTGCTGTGTAAATTTGAATTATGCAATCAAAATTTAACATTATGTTTGTCTTAGTTCATAGTTTTGTGAAATGCAATAAAACGAATGATTTTCAAGAAAGTTTACGCCGAGATGATTTCTTAATCAAGGACGATTTACCAACTGAGAATTTTGTATTAATTCCTTATTAATTTATAAAAATAATTCCCACCTTAAGACAATGTACTATCGCCAATAGTTTTCCTAAACTACTGACATACAGGGTGCGGCACCAAAATCCGGACAAATCAATGAACATCTTCCACATCGTGTTATTTATTGAAAAATGAAGTTTAAGTACAAAAATGTCTTACATGGCATTTTGTGCATCTATTGACATTGTAACTATTCAATGTAGCCTCTATCAGCTTCAATCACGACCTCCATTCGTGGTCTGAAGCGCTCGCACGCTCTCTGCAATTCTGCGCTGTCAATATTGGCGAACGCTGCTTCAATGGCAGTCATTAATGATGTCACATTTGGATGTTGAGACTTGTTGGTAACCCTTTCAATCACGCTCTATACGTAATAGTCCAAGGGATTTAAATCTGGACTATTCGGAGGCCAAAATTCCTTAAAACCAGAACATTTCAAAATTGTCCGAGAGCCAGTTTTAGCCCAAATGGCTCGTGTGAGCTGGAGCCCCGCCATGCTGGAACCTTGATCGTGTAAGAATAATATCAAAGGTCCTCCTTAACGATTCTCCACATGGTAGGCTTGCTCACATTCACAATAGACGCCAGTTTTCGTAAGTGGAACTTCCAGAATCAGCTCTTAAGTCCTTTTGGTGACTTCAGGGGTTCTCACGGTGTGTTTTTTTGAGTGCCGCTTTCTTGCCGGTGTACTTGAATCTTCACCTAACTGTTCTTGAGCTTTGTACTTAGTAACAGCCTCATATACAGTTGATTTCGGATATCGGAAAAATTGAATAATCACCCGTGCTGACCGTCCAGCGCGAACACTTTCAATAATCCCGGCTCTTCGATTATACTCTGCACTTGGCTTCAACATTGCGACTTTTTCGAGGTTATGAATGTTCAACACATGTGTTAAACTATTTGTACGTGAATCGCGACCTCTCGAAACCTTATAAATGGGGGGAAATTTAAATTGAATTTTGTCCGGATTTTGGCGCCGCACCCTGTACATACATATATACGAGATGTGGCTATAATATAACGAGACTGATGCTGCTTCAGTAGTACGCATGCGCCAAACGCAAGTGACCAACTGCTGATCAGCGTGAAACCTTCTCTTTCAAATGCTTTTGTAATCAAATCCGGAAAAATGATAGATGTAACAATAAAGCAAAGTATTATTGTGAAATTTCACCTTAAACTTGGAAAAATCACTTTAAACTCCTGAAGCTTATAAGTTATCGAGAAAAGGCGACGGCGGTTTAAGCGTTTTCAAGATGGCCGAGAAGAATAAAGATGCTTCAAGCACGTGTTACCCTTCACCGTCAAAAACAAATGATAATATCGCAAAAATCGATAATCTGATCTGACCGTCAGTTAAGTATTTGTGCGATTGTTGAAGCTGTAAGAAGTGACAAAGAATGCATACTGCAAATTTTACATAGTAATTTTAACATGCGAAAAGTTTTAGCCAAAATAGTGCCTAAAACTCTCACGTTCCAATAACAAGGAGCTCGCAAAAATATATGTACTGACACATTGAATGCTATTGAAAATGATCCAATCTTATTGGTAAGGATAATAACATGTTACGAATCGTGATTTTTTAGTTATGATCTTGAAAAGAAGTGCGAACAAATGTACTGGAAGAGTCCAACACCGAAAGCCAAAAAAGCTCGGATGAATGACTTACAATTCAAAGGAATGATGATGGTTTTTTTCGATATTCATGGGATTGTTTACCTTCACTGGGTTCCTGGAAGTCAAACTGTTAATCAGCAATAATTCTCTCTCGTTTTGCTGAACTCCGCGAAAGAATAAGGAAAAAAATGACCCGAATTGTGGAAGGACATGCCATGGGTTTACCACCAAAATAACGCGCCAACTCATTCCGCGTTGTCTGTCAAGAGATTTTTGGCCAAGTACAGCATTCTAGTATTAGACTATCTGCCTTATTCGCCATATATTGTGCCGTCCATCTTCTATCTGCTTCATATGGTAAAATTTGCGTTAAACGGAACAAGATTTGAATCCGTTGAAGTTATGAAAGAAAAGGGACCACGCGTCCTCAGACAAAAGAAAACTTCTAGCAATGGTTCTAACAATGAAAGATTCGCATGGAACGTTGTAGGGGATGATAAAGGTTGTATATTGAAGCTGATAAAAAGTAAATAAGTATGAAATCAAAATAAAATGCTTTACAACATCAGTCTCGTTATATAATAGTCACACCTAGTATATACAGGCAGGCCAAATAGAATACGGATTGTGCAGCTGCCACTTTTTATCAGAAAATCAAATGCAAGCTTACCAATTCGATATTAACAATAGAAAATCTGCTAACACATAAAATAAAGGTTACGACAGACTTTCAGATTGCAATGTAGCTGCACTTTATTCAACAATTTTAATTAAACAGCTAAGAATCCTTGCCCACTGTTAAAAATATTCGCCCATTACCAAATTAATTAAATTAAATTAAATGAATTCCTTTAACAAAAACCAAACGACCTCACGATTCTATTGCCATCTGGATTAAAGCTGTTAATATGTACATTGGAAGACGCCAAGATAAAAATGAAGATAGGGAAACTAGCTTTGGAAGTGGTGTCCTTGCCAAAGCTGTTCTCATCGGCTTGATGGCTATTTAAGGCTTCGCGTTTTGGTTGCAGCACAAAAACTGTAATCAAACAAAAAAAACGAGCATGTCAAACAAATCCCCAAAGTACTTGACGAAGCAAATAGGCGCCCAATTACCGCTTGAACGTTCTCCCAATCAGCTCGTGAGGTTCCCAAAAGTTTTACGGCAAATTAAGTGCATTTATCAAGAATCAGTGGTTAACGATTTGGCACGGCCAACGTTGAACGTGTTTTTGCCGAAAACAAGAGTGCTATAAGCACCTGAAGACGAGCGTACAGCGAAAGACAAGATAATGAGCGCTAAAACTTTGGCTGCTTCGGGATAGGATTGCAGCAAGTCAGCTGGCACTAGCGTGGATCTCGCTAGCCGCACTAGAATCTTTTCGCTTCCGCCAGAGATGGATTTCGTCAACCGCGATCGTGCTGGCCGGCGGACGGCTCACATTCCCTGGAAGCGTTTGCATAACACTGGAAAAGGAGTCCCTGCGGTATCGTCCATAAATCGCGGCGCAAGAAGCGAATAATTTGCCAAAACAACAACAATAAAGCCATTATCGACGCGGTGCAATGCTTAGGCACATAATATGATCAGGCACAGGTACCAGATCTTCTCACGGAGCCTTGCCTTGGCTTCCGCGGGGCCTGGTGTGCAGATCTTTGCTGGAGCGATCCCGGCGCAGAGAAAAACCGCCGCGTCAGGTTGCTGCATGGGCGAAGGCACTCAATCGCCGGGCTTGTGGGTGCGTTCTACCAGCAACACGACCGTTATTAGTTATGCAGCATGTTTTGGTTGCGTCCTCCTTCTCTGCTGGTTTTCCTTTTTGAATTTCGGCGGGGGAGGCGGCAACTATGACGGTAACGACGGTGACTATGCCAATAATGGTACCCACCGAGTTGGCACCTTTCGCACTCTGAACTGGGATCGTGCGGTGGGACATGCCATTCGGCGGCTAGTTCGTCCATAACGTTTTTGGAAAGTTGCTTATCGGCCGGCGATCGGTCGACATCACTGAACCTGTGAAAAAGGCAATGATTTAATGCTGGAATCGGGCGGCTTTGCAACGGAACACGAGGAATATATTGATAATTCGCGCGGTAGATGTGCAAGGAATTTCGCAATTTGGTCACATTAAATTGTGATTTTATCGTTGCAATTAGTTGCCAATCAGCTTGGAATTCGAATTGGACGGTGAATAAGAAGCGTCGCCTGATTCGGTTTAGTATTTGCTGGTGGATCGAAAGGCAAAGTCAGCCAAATTCATTTTCTACGAAGACGCAATACTGATTTTTAGTAGTAGTCCTTCGCCTAAAATAGGGAAAGTGTCAATAAATAAGAAACCCTTCCGAAATGTTTTGATTTTCCAAACAATTAAGGTCGCCATTTTGTTGTTGCAGTAACGTGAAAATGAAATACACACAAATTACTGCAAATTATTTTTGCACAAGTTTGTTAGACTTAATGTTATAGTGAGAGCCACGGAGGTTAATTTTCGTCTACTTTTTAAAAAGGCAGCCAAAAAAGGTGATCTACAACCCTACACATAAACTTAGGCTTTTCGATTGACTCCCTAAATATTACGAAAAATCCGTTTTCCTACTAAAAATACTTCAAGAGTTTTTGCACTAGGTTTTTTTTCTCGTGATCCGTTTATTTTGTTTTAGAATGCATTTTTCACGTGACCTCGCGGCTTTTGAGGTGCAATATGTCTCGTCTGTGTGCATCCCTAACCGAATCGGATACAGCTAACGTCGTGTGGAAATATTGTCTTAAAGTATTTGAAATGTTTAGCGCGGCTAAAATCAAAACGAGGAGATTGTGGCACCTGCAAAATGATCCCCCTCTTTTCCGCATCGCTTTTGGATTATAACTTTTTGTTATTGCCGAAACGTGAAAAATATGCATACAGGAGTAGCTTCAAGTTAAATTTTGTTTGCTATACACAACATTTTTGTTGGACCGACGGATAGTGAGATGCATACGCATATGGGTTTCATTTTCCATTTTTGGAGACCCATAGCTCCTCCCCTTTATCGCATCATTTAACCCAGGCTCAGGTTTTTCTCTACGGGAAATTTCACACAATTATTTTCTCATATTTTCAGCAGTGAAGAAACGGGTATGCTGCTGAATCCACTACGTCTTTGACTTTTATAAGAAGGCGTTTGTTAACCCAATATCTGATTCGCACATTCTCAGAACTTCATTTTGTTGGCTGAAGGCTGTTTTCAAAACGGACAACTTATTTTTAACTTACCAGAAGACAAAGAAGTTAATCTAATCTGTCCGAAAAGATGCGTACCGATCCATATTTGACAATGGATCTAATACACATGGCGGTACATACAGTAAGGATTATAGATAGGAACGGGGATTGAACCTGGAAAAAAATATTTCTTCTCTGTTGGATTTTTTCTTTAATTTACTGGAGAAATATTAAGGTTAAAACATGCCGATTCGAATAATATCCACAAAAGAAGTGTTTAATTATAAAGTAATTAGGGATGCATCCGATACCGATATATTGGCGATATTCTGGGTTTGCCGATATATCGCTATCGGCGATATTTTTATAGCTGATTCAACGATACTTTTCAAATTTCGCGCTTTAAAATTGATATAATGTAAACTCGTGTCTCGGCTATTTCGTTGCAAACGAGTCTCGAACTAACTATGCTCGGAGAATCCCCGCGCTTTATTCAGTCTCTTTGTTTTGCTGGGTTGATTGTTGTCGCGCGTATGATTTTTCCACGCAAATAAAGTTAAGAATTACATATCGTAATTAGTTTGTGTGTGTATGTCATTTATAACTAGTCGTTTGAGTTAAATAAAGTTAATCTAAATATTAGTCATGTCAACTTCAAAACACAAATTATTGGAAAACATAAGATGTCCGCCGACAGAAAGGAAAATTCATCGCAATCGAAAAAAATAGCGGCTGACTTGGTATTGGCTCTTAATGAAAAATTTGATGGTTTGAAATATGGAGAAACATATTAGCCACAATGCTTGATCATCGTTACAAAGCACGAATATTTCAATTACAGTCTACTATTACTACGCGGAAGCGTCTTGTTCAGTTTCTTGATCTTAGTGTAGCACTGCATTGCAAAACTATTTCAGACACGGTCACAGATACATGTAGTACTGTAAGTTCTGAGATGCCTACGAGTGGTGGGCTTTAGAGCGTTTGTTAAAATATTATTAGAGAGTCGGAGGAAGATGAGCGTCTGTCTACTCTGAGCTGTAATTCCCTCAAAGAAGAGGTCGAGAGATACCTAAGGTCTCCAAATATATCGAGAGATGCTGATTCGTTCGTTTTCTGGCGCAATGACATCTTATACCCAAACTTCAAAAAAATGGCGCAGAATTACTTTAGTTTCCAAATAAGTTCTGTAACATCTGACAGATTATTTTCCACCACAGGTCTCATTCAAACAGACTTGCGAAATCGCCTTTCTCCACAAAACTTCAGAATGCTTTGTTTTTTAAACAAAATTTTAATCAATGTTAATTTCAATTATTAAAACGGTTAACTAATCACAATCTGTCTATTTTTTACATTAATTGAAATATTAACCTGACTTGTGTTTTATTTATTTTACCTTACATTTTTGAATTCAATAAGCGTATCGGTATCGTATCGGCCAAAAGGCTTATCGAGGCATCCCTAAAAATAATAAAAACAAAATTAAAACTTTTTATATATTTATTTATAACAAAAATAAAATGAAATTTCATCCCAGCAAATTCACAACTTACTATTCTTTCAATTATCACTGAGGTGAAAGAAAATCCAACCAAATTCATCAAACATAAAAATATAAAATATGTATAAAATCTATCAATAAAACAAAATCGAAGCAAACGAAAATTACACATGGTTGTGCGTGCTAATGATGAGCGCTTCTCATCGTGAAACTTTAGAACGGCTATTATATATTTAAAAAAAAGGAAGAATTGGAAAAAAAATTTGAACCAATTATTCGGAAGCTATTGACCTACCTTTATCGGAATGACGAACTTCCTTGCTTTTTTAGCACCACTTCCTCGAGATGCGTTAAGATTTTTTCCGACTTGCCGAAATATTTGATCCGCTCATTAGAAATTTGAATATTAAACATTTTACTGTTTACGACAATTTCTTGGATAATATGATTATTTATTCCTGTCACTTTTTCCCAATAGGTCCCTTGAAACTTACAATTGGAATTTTTTTTAGCATATTCTACGATTGCTCATGGTAGTCGAAAAGCATCCATTGATTCGTCTGTTAGATTAACTGTACATGATTATCACTTAAAGCTCAATATTTGCCAAATTGTTCAAAGTACTGGCACCGATATATTTGAAACATATTTTAAAAATTTCAACTAAATCGAACAAAAACTGTTTGAGAAAAGAGTCCGGCCAGTTTGATAGGAATAAATAATCATAACCCCACCAAATCTTCACGACTTCTTGATTAAAAGTTCTTTGCCAAAATTTGAAAATGCTTGCTTTGAAATATGCTCCATCGCTTGCAGATATTGCTTTTTTGAAGTTCTTAACGTACACCTTCCTTCTTGGGATTCGATTCTCACAACTTTATAATTTTCCTAGCGTCCTTAAGGGGGAACACCACTGTATGATTTTTAAGAAATCAATATTTTTTTGTTGCTCTAAAGTATACCTTATGATCATAGAAATTATGTAGCAAAGTTTCATATAGTGGAAAAATCTGTAAGTGTTCGAAATTTTAAATTAGCGCGGCGCCTCTTACTGCTCTTTTGGAGCGCAATCCGCGCGTATCCCCGCGCGCCGTTGGTATTGAAATTTAGAACAATTTTAAATATAAATTTCTCAAAACTGTACACGTGCTCTGTTATTGCACATTAGCAGAAAACGTTGAAGTACGTATTTTGTATACTAGAGGTATATTAAATTTATCAATCATTTTCCTATAACTTAAACTTTGAACGCGTTTATCTGGGAACAACGTTTTTCAAACTGAACGGACTCTTTTCTCAAACAAATTTTGTTCGATTTACTTGAAATTTTTAAAATATTTTCAAAACTAGTGTATGCGTAGAAATACGTAAAAAAAATTATATGTTGCATATGTCAATTGTTATTAACAATTTTCGAGCGTTTTTTTCGTTACGTTTTTACATTTACATTACATTTTTATTCAAAATGACGCCATTTTGTCAAAAATCAATTGTTTAAAAAAAATCCTACGTATTTCTCTGGCTGTTATTATGCTTTATCGGCAATTATTTGCTTGATAACCATCACCTTAACATTTCAGGAGAAAACGGTCCGGCCGCGAAGCCATGAAAAAATAAAGCGTTTCTGGAGAAATGCTAGGGAGCCGCCATTTTGTTTTTTTAAGTTCCGAAAAAATTCAAAGAGGATGTCAAATACTTTACAATATAGATCTTTTTACCAAACTTCGATATGTTGTTTGGTTTTTGAGAAACAAATTTCCAAAAAATTACTTCTTTTTTTACCTCTACAGTGGTGTTCCTCCTTAAGGGGAGAAGTACCTTAAGAGGCCGAAAAAAAGGTCTTTTTTGCAAATTATTTGTGGGGAAATGAAGACAGGATAATATTTATTTTAGGCGATGTTTGAGGTTGAAAAAAAACATATTGTACTAAAGTGAAAGTTGAAAATTAACAAATTTTTCAAGGATCTTGAAAGCCATGTCGTCGCTGACGTCGTAAATTGCGTAAGCGATGCTGGCTGCAATTTTCATCTGAAATCAACAAGCCAAACATTTTCTTACTCGAAAGGTTTTTTTTAAGTAGATAGATTAAAATATTTGCGAAATTCGAAAATTAACCCTTCAAAACAGGCTCAAAAAAAATTACGATTTTGACGAAAAGTTTCATTGTACTTCCAGTCAAAAATAGTCCCAAAATAATTTGTTTTTTTAATCTTTAGTCTATATAGAACAGTTTTTCATGGTCTTTAAAATGAATGCTAGATGATGAAAATTGATTCACTAGTTTTTTTATTATTACTTACGCAATTTTAAAAAACATGGTTTCGAGAAAAGGCCGTTTAAAGTTTGTGGTCAAGAGCTATGCGGGCTCGGCGCCAGGCACTTCCGGGATGCATCTCTTCCACAATTTTGAGAATTTGCTTTTGAACTTTGACATGATATTCTTAGGCGATATATCTATTGATTAAAACAATTTAGAAAAAAATCGATTTTTTGAAGTGTCTAAAGGTACTTCCCCCCTTAAATCGACTACCCCTACTGTTCAGGGAACTTTTGTTAATTTCTGGTCGTTTCCGAACTCGTATTTTCTTTTATGGGAGCGTGTGCAAAAGATCCCGCTTACCTCGCACTAAAATGCGAATCCAGTACAGAGCCTGATCACCCAAGAAAAAATAAGTAAGAAAAAATTGTTCAGTCGCACTATCATAATATGAGGCCACCACGCTACCCTAAGGCTAGTGAACAACACTGCTAAGAGCACAATAATGTCTATACATATGTATATAGGCACGAATAAGCGTTTCGCAATAAACTTTGAAAAACAAATTTTTTTCTTAACAATATTTTGTTCACACTTTCCACAAGGAATGCTCATTGTTTACATCATTATCTATTCAATTTAAGTATATTTCTAGTGCAATTAATTCTTTTTTAAAGTCAAATTGACACTTTCACAAATCAATTTGGAGCCTTTCCAATCCAATTACTATTAAATAAAAGCCAATTTGATTTGGAAAAGTACAAATTTAATAGGAAGATACCAAATTTGACTTGAAAAACACCAAAATTGAGGAAGAAGTGGCTTGTTTGATTCGAACATTACTGTATAAACACATAGCTCTACGATTTCTCGATAAGTAGTTTGCGGAGCGTAAACTGTTGTCATAACCAATTTCACTAAAATCTTCTGCATCTCAAACTAAATTTTAGATAATTCTATCTTCATTTGACTGCAAAAAGATTTTCGGGGTTGCTTCGTTTACATTTGAAATACTTAATTAGGCCTGTTTTCAAAACATAGCCTATTGATCGATTTGACGAATTGCCTTTTTAAGGACAATCAGATTCTGAGAAACTTAATTTCAAAACTTTGAGTTCTTAACCTTTTAATGAAAAATTCAGTGGTCCAAAAACGTAACTGTTTCGATTTCCTTTCCGTCGATGCTTTTTTGAAATGCTTTGTAGGTATTTTCAGAAACTTTAAATAATTTGCTGACTGCAGGAGTATACTGTACATTTTTTTGTTATTCGCTCGGAAAAAGAAAAATTGAAATGCCGGTCAAAAAAATAATATCCACAGTATTTCTCTAAAAAGTAATAAATCTATTTGATACTCACAATAAATCTAATTTCATCGAGCAACCAAATGTATTCATATGTACATTAGAAAGGAAAATATTTATTCAAAATGAAGCAAATGTATTTCATTAAAATACTCTCTAACAAAATATTGTTGTCATAGTATAACCGATAACGTTCAACGTTGAGTAACATTCGTCCATATGCATATTGCATGTGAGTGGATGCGAATTGTTTTTTTTTTTTGGTTTCCATCAGCTCAAAATTCTTCGCAAAAGCCATTCCATTTTCACTGCATTACGAAATATCTTATCCAACACGGTCATCATTTAGATATTACCTAAAACCCAGAAAAAAAAACTTCTGCTGCCGATTGCCACGAGAACGCAGGAATATGAAAGTCGTTGAGATATGCTGAAAAACAGTTAATTTATTCTAATTGGATTCACGATCCTTATTGAATTCATTTTAGTGTCGATGTTGGAGTACTGCATGTCGCAATGCTCCAGCCCCAAATCTGTTCCGCCGCGATGTAAATTATCATCGTTATTAGATGACCATCTGCCAGCACCTCTGTGTGTTGCATATGTGTAAGGTGAACGGCAAATCGATTACATATTGAATCGGCCAAATTGAGATCATCCGAAATGAATGGCCGCGGCGATTCCCATAACGGGCGAAAAGGAGTAATAATATGCAGATTTAATTCAGCCAAATTCATGCAAATTATGGCTTAATCGGCGTCGCCCAGCAGCACGACTGGCACTCATCTCATCACCTTCGCGGCTAGCGATCGCTCCCAGTTATTTTCTGCGAACTAATCGCCCGGACTACCAGTCTAGCAATCCGCTGCCAGTCAACTAAGCCAGGCTAGACCGCTAGCATCCGTTCCTTAGCCGATCCGCAAGCAATCTAACTCGACTTTATCGAGCATACTTACTTTTTATTTACTTAATTTTTTCTGCGCGCTACTTTGCATACTTGCCGCATTTTTATTTGCGTTTTTCACCTGGGCTGCCCAAATCGCGGGGCGAATTCACGTAACATCCAATACATGGTGTATTCCACATTTTATAATGCAGAAAGCCAGCTCCTCGCTGGATCTGCACGGACCACGGAGGGCCCGTTTTGGTTCCGCGTCCCAGCCAGAAGCCGTACTTGGCACCTCTCGATCGGATACTACGGTTTTTAACACGATTTCGCAAATGTATGGAAATGATAAGTGTCAAGCGAGGTGCAGTTACAGCCGAAAGAGAGACACATAATAAAATACTTATTAGCGCGCCTGGTGGTACTTTGCTGCCCGAGGACGCTGAGGAGGCGCAGCACCAAAGAAACGACTGTGACGACGTCACAGACGATGGCTCCAACGATTTATGTAACGAAAATATATTTAACCTCTTCGACGATCGACGATCAATGATCGTGTCTTGCGAAACCAGCATGTACCTGTCCAAATATTAGGAATTGCACATAGCAGCGAAAAAGGTTCACCCGAAGACAAGACAGCTACACGAAAAAATAGAAGTAGAAGGCAGAAAGGTAATAACCTTCTGCTCCCTAGCGAGCGTGGTCGTATCTTTTGGATTTCGGATGCATGCACCGCCGTCTAAATTGTATAATTTACATAATTGCATATTAGATCGCGGCTGTCGTTGCTGTCATTATTGCAGCCACTAATAACTGCGAATTCCATACCGGTGAGTCCATCTGGCCCATGTAGTACACCGCCGAAGGATCTCGCAACAAATATGAGCGCCTTCGGAATGGTGTCGTCTGCTCAACAAATCTACCCCAGTGACCTTTCCAACAATTAAACATTGCCGTGATGTAGCATGCGCGCCTCAACAGGCTCATCTCGCGGTGCTAGAAACGATCTGGGAAACGGACCCCTGCTATATGGAGCCCGTTGCATATTGCATACTCACCGAAGCACTGAAACATAGTCAAACTTGGGCCAGAGTATCCGGGGATCCACAGCTTAGCATTGGTGCAGCAGTGGAACTGTAGTAAACCTGCAACAAGCTAACGAGACATCTGAAAGCATGTAGTTCGCTTCGAGTACCAATAGATTCAGTTTGCCGGCAAATTTAGATAAAAACTTAATGGTTGCATCGATCGTAGCTTATCGCTTCCTTTTTGTGCATGTTCTAGCCATCCATTACGGTGGTGTTATGGTGCTCTTCGCCTTTTGTTGTTGGTTTTTATGTCGTGTAATCAGATTTTCTGCAACATTTTTGGAAAGTTTCTTGTGCATCGGTTAAGTGTTAAGGGTGAGAGCCACGCTTGATTGGGTGAATGTTAGCTTTTACAAAAATATTCTTATGTAAATTTTCATCAGTTTTGTCATGAGAGGAGAATCTAGTCTCGCCTCTTATTCCTAATCCCAGCAATTCGGAATTTTTCATTCACTATTCCGGGATCGCGGTACCGTCGCGAGGTTCAGAACTATCTATCACATATCACCCGGTTTATTCTTTCATTCAATGAATTTTTTAATATTTATGTAATTAGGGCTTGAAAAAATGTTCTTTCTAAGTTGTCATCATTACTCGAAAGGTTTGATAGATACATCCAAACGATTAACTCATTTTGTCGACGCATCCACAGCTAATTTGACTGGGTCCACAACTTAATCTATCTCACAAATGAGATTCAAGTCTGATTCTCCCAATTGTGTTGAGAATCTGTTACAATCTCCGCAGGCGCCATCAACACGCAGACCATCAGCTGAAAATCTCACCGTTTTGAGCGCACTTCAACCGAAAATCCATGACATTAGATATCCGGCGAAGGAAAGCACGATATCGACCGTATAATGTGTTACCTTTTAAAAAACCCGATTATCTCATTGAGTTGTAAGTAAGACGAGAGAAGAGGAAAGAGTAGACTCCATCTGAGAGTCACATACGAAACATGTTTTTGTCCTGGCTAGGGGATGAAAAACACAAACCTCTATTGCATGTCACGATTTATGTTTGGTTTAATTTTCTGATTTCAAAATGTGGCTCAATTTAATCATTTTATGGGTTACGCTCAAAGACGATAGAAAACCAAAACGAAATTCAATTTTTTATATCATTTCACAGTTTATTGATGCATGGATATAATAAATTTAATCTTGAAGAAATATCGCCGATGTCACCAATATGCAGCTGCTCACATCCAAAATTATATAGTAAAAATTTCGCAAGACAGCCGCATAAAATATTATGGCCGTTTTGCACACTATCATCGGTTGTATTTTTCGCCACCATTGTCCGGGAATCAAATCGCCTTCCACAACCTCAAAAAGATTTGATGATGAAAATTAAACCTCATTCTATGATAAATTCGATATGACTTTGTTGTGCTCCAGGTTCTGCACAAATTCTCGGAAGCTGAACTGCCTACGTGTTCAGCTATTTTCTATACCAGCAACGGTATGCTCTTTTGAAGGATCAACTAAACTTTTTTGGACAGTAAATCATTTACAGCTTAATGAATTTATTAAGCAAAGCAAACTTGAAATAGTTCGCTACTGTACTGTATATGCTTTCGTTTTATATGCGGCTCTTTCTTATTTCGATTAATAGGTGACGATTGTATAGCAATAACCACTTATATACATATTGTGTTTCGACCATAGAGGAATATTTAATCCTTTGATGAACCCTACAAAAGTCTCAAAGAAAGCCAAACATCGAATATACTGCATTTTATTTCCATATCTATAAAATAACTACTAGGCTCTAATGCTGATGATGAAACTGCGACTTGTTTATGTGTAATTAAAAAAAAACCATCGGGACTAGGAAAGGGCCAACATTTCTTATTCTTGATCCTTAAACAATTTTAACTAAATGTATAAGTTCTAACCTGAGAACATGAAAAGTATAATACATTTGGAACGTATCAGTCTGAGAAGTACGTATGATTTATAAAGATGATCAGACAAAAGTGCGAACTTCTAAAGATACAATAAGTTGTTTATGAACTCATTCCTGCATTTGAACTTTTAACTTGAAATAGCTTTGCATTTTTTAGTTTTTTAAAATCACTCCAATTTTGACTCATTAATTCAGACTTGTCCGACTTGTCATGCTGGCAGTGATGGCCGCTGTCACCGGGAGCAGTTGCCGGTAACGGTGGCTGTCGGTAATCATCTAAGCATCGCAGTGCAGGCGATTGCACACATGTCCATGGAATTTATTACATAGTTCGAATGATAAAATATTTAGAGTAGAGCGAGATTAGAGGACACTTATGCTCTTACTTTATTATATATGCAAATGAACAAGTTTTGATTTTGTGCCACGTAATCTTTTTTAATGATAAAATGTATTCAAAAGTAAACTTCTTGTGTTTATTGGCAAGTCTATTCTCTTTCAACGAACCATTAGTCAAGCCACTTGTTGCAGAGCAATGCCTTTGTTTTTAACTTCCCAGTATATGGGAAGTTCTTGTAATCGCCTCCAAAATCGAAATTGAAATTTTCAACATTTCTTTACGTTTTGAGGTCTATAGAGTATATATAAAGTGTTTTTAGAAAGAAGTATGTATGTGTGTGTGTGTGTGTACGTACGTACGTACGTGCGTTCGTGGACAGTTTTTTCTACGAGCATAACTCACGTAAAAAAAGTCGTATTGACTTCGTTGAGGTGTCAATCGAAGCGTCTTTGCAATCTTAAGAGTAAGAGCTGATTAGTTTTTGGAATACTTTCGTCAAGGGGGTTTGCTGTTTTGACCCTTTGAAGGTCATTTCTGTCATGCATTATATCTCCGGAACCAATAATACGATTTGCAGAGTTAAGATGTCAATCGACGCGTATGAAAATTTTTGTGATTCGATCAAATTTTTAAAAAAATCGTTGGAACCGTTTTTTTAATTTTAAAAAAAAAGTGCTAAAAATTAGGTTTTTTTCCCTGAACAATAAGTTTTTAACATGATCCGCAGCACCCAGTAACTAATGTATATAAAATTTATGTAGTACAAATAGTTTTTGTAAGAAAACCAGCAAAACTTTTTTTCATGATTACGTAAAAAATGAAATTAAAAATAAAAAATCATTAACAGTCATCATGATTTTCAAGGTCCTTTTTATAATTCACTATATCTCACGAACCAGATATGATATTTGCATCATTGAGGTGTCATTCGACGTGTGTTAGCTTTTTTGTTATGTTTTTAACTTTATAAAAAAAATCCTTTCTGCTGCTTTTTCCATTTAACTTCTATTAAATGGAAAAAACGGCAGATGGGAAAAATTAGAGTTTTTTTCATAAAAAATAAATTTTTAACCTGATTTGCACAGCTCAGTAATGAATGTTTATATAATTTATACATTCCTAATACTTTTCGAAGAGAAACTGGCCAAATTTTTTGCATGATCCAAAAAAAACCTAAAAAACGGCTCGTGAAAAAACACAAATTCAATGATTATGCCGAAGTCATGGCAATTTTGAACAAAATTATTTAAAATGGACACCTCGCGAGAAAACCTCTTCAGTGGGCGTAATAACAAGAATGCATTCATTTTTGCTAGCGCTCTTTTGTCCTTCAAGCATCTATATTAAAATAACAAATAACGTAAAAAGGTCTATAAAGCCCCCTCCGATTTATCCGCGTGAATAGTCAATCAAACCAACCCACCTCCACCCAACAAAAGCCTTACGTAATCAATGAACGCTACAGTAGATGATATGATTGATATTAGCTCATTTCAATTACGGTTATTATTTAAAGTAGTTATTATTATTATTTAAAGTAGTAGTATTTTCATAATTTCTTTTGTGTTTAATATTTTTAATATTCATGTAGATATTACTGGGAAGTTGACCGTGTGGACCTCAAGGGTCGCACCTCGCGACTTGTTTAATTTACGATTCGATTCTTCATCAACATTAAAGTCGATTTGCTTATACCATGGGCACTGTATGGTGGCGGTAGCCTAGCAGTTAGAGTGTTAGACTATCATGCGTAACGTCGATGGTTCGAGACTCCGTCGAATCACAGCTGAATGTCTGATTCATTTTGCTGGGAATGAGTACCCGATCTTTGGTGGATAGACTAAATGCGCTTTCGAGGTATGATGCTAATCACATAACTCTCCTAGTGGACCAAATTAATCTAGAACAAAGTTCTCTAAAAAAAATTCACCCCTAGTTCCGAATTGGAATGTCGCGGAATTGTTTTATGTGTGCTGTAAAATTTAAGCTTGCATCGATAATCATTTAGGATACCCTATGATCAACCTATATAACTGCATTTTCAGAAGCACTTAATTTTTGCATTATCCTAATTTATGATTGAAAGAAAATATTCGAATGGCTATATTCAAATGAATGGCAATGAGTAAATTGTTACAAGGAACAGAGTGATGGTTAAAGGAAGAAGTTCAGGTTTAAGTATCAATGCGATGATTTTGTTGACGAAATTCTTTAATTGTTTGAGGTTCAGAAGTTGTTCATCGATTTAAAAAAAATTAAATTATTAATATACTACAAAAAATCTATTAAATTAATTGGGAAGCACGAATAAGCAGTCCTAAATCAGACTGTTTCGAATTGGTGACATCTTTGATGCCTATATTACTTCAGACTATAACACTGGGAAAACTGACGTTCAAATCTCACGTGAGGCAGTGACTTTAGGCGAGCGGATAAAAGATTTCAGTTTCATCGTTTTCTTGGCTATTTGGTATAAAATCCGTTTCCTTGTTAGTGTCGTTATTATATCTTTGCAATTATTATCGATATGGAGCTCGTTGAATGCACAAAAATGTTGCATTTTCTTGCAAGACTATGGATAGACGGTTCTTGAAAATGTGATTTTAGCTATTGAAGAACTTTAAATCGAACCTCTCATGAACACTACAAAAAGGATAAGATTTTTTGAACGTTTTACAGGCGACGTTATCGATTACGATCTCATCCAAATTCCAGAATTGAACACAACATAAGAGCTCTGCACAATTGAAAATTAAATTCATTTCAGCTGTTTGGAAGACTATTCCCTAATTAAAGTTTTTTGACAAAAAAACTAAAAAGTTTTCAAAATCTTGGTTCTTTTTTGCATAATCATATATCAAAAGGATTCCAAAAAACTCCTCAAACTCTGTGGTGGTCTTCAATGCAACAAAATGTTGCGCCAAATTTAGATGTACGAATAGTTCTTTGTTTTGTATTGAACACATAAGCCAGACATCCTTTTTGTCCGACGAAGATGAAGTCCAGAGAAAATTTTGTTACTCTTGTTCAAGTTTTGAACTTCACTACGTTCTGTATCTTATGCATGGGTTTGCTTCATTGTAATGGCGGATTGTGTTGATAAAAACTATTCTAGTAACTCTAGCTTGTGAAGAGATGACTTACTCTAAGCTGAAGCTGATGAAAATCTATCTGCGATCGACAATACTTTAATCAAGGGCGGATCCAGCATTTGACTCAGGGGTGGGGGGGGGGGGTGGGGGGGGGGGGTGGTTCACTGCCTCGAAATCACAATAAAAGTAGACAATATTGCAAAAAAGTCGTAAAAATCACTAGTTTACCTAGGCTCAGGGGGGATCATGACCCCCCTTTGTATCCGCCCTTGACTTCAATTCAGGTTAACAAACCCAGAAATTTTATCAATAGAAAATGACATTGCTAAAAATATAGACTTTGCTAACCGAATAAAAAATTGATGATAGGAAAGCTAAAAAAGTAAAGCATTATTAAAAAAGAATTAATTTCAAAAAATAAATGTTTCATTTTTTTTCATTCTTTTCTTCCATTATTTCATTTTTTCACATTAATGAGAATAAGAGAGCCAAGATGGGATATCATAGAAGTTTTGCTCAGGGTGCCGATATTACTTAAATCGTCATTGATTGCAGCTTTTGACTTGTACTGGTAATATATGTACTAACATAGTTAATAGCATTTTTGATGTGAGTTTTGATTTTAAAAAAGCGAGGATCAGGTTTCAATAATATGGAATATTCGCTAATTTTGGTCTTCTTGACCACCCTAAACACATATTGAATCATAAGGTCGGATTTTGCGCCAACATCCTTGATGTTTAAGCTATTCAATAAATGATTTTATCATAAAACGATTTTGAATTGAAATCAGCTAAGACTGACAATATTGGGACTATCCTAGCTAAAAAATAGTTACACTGTCAATCTACAGGTTTCTAGATTTTGGATAAAAACCTTCAAATAATTTAGTAGGAAGTGTGGTTTCGGCGTGTCGGATGGCATCCTCTTCAGGTGCTGTCATTTTGCCATCCGTCACGAGACAGCACGACCACGGCTGGCTTGTTGATGTATTAAGCTCGTTATATTTCAACTATTTTATAATTTACGTCTGCGAATTATAACGACCGTCAATGGGTTCGTATATATGCCTACGTTTGCTATTTTATAACTTGTGTTAGAACCTTCTACTCTAGTCAACAACATTGTCTTCTAGTGGTCGTGCTGTCTCGTGACAGATGGTAAAATTACAGTACCTGAAGAGGATGCCATCCGACACGCCGAAACCACACTTCCTACTAAATTAATTAGGAACCAGCCTATAATCTGGAACAAAAAAGAACCTCCATTGATGTGCATAAAATAGTGTTAGCAGAGTTGCGAACCAAAAATTGCACACTAGAAGACAATGTTGTTGACTAGAGTAGGAGGTTCTACCACAAGTTTTAAAACCTTTAAATAGGTTTAGGAACACCTCTTCCACATTTGAAGTGTGACTCCTATGTTATTAAGTATGTTTTTGTAGTGAGTCGAGTAGAAGATAAAGAAAGTAACAGCATTCCAAATTACATATTTTGAGTTGTTCAGGGCTTTTTTTCGTGTCGAATGACCAGGAACAAGTCATACGGATGAAATGACTATCAAGCTCATATGAAATATGATATCTAAAATTCATAAAAGAACCTGCTGGTATGTAGTTGTCATAAAACTGCCTCATCTGAGCAATATCCTAGGCGATACAGAAAAGATAGAAATACTAATTTGAACACTTCCAACGGAACGCCCGCCTTATCCGAAATCACTTGCGATTTATGAGCGCCGCGCGACTGTCAAGCGCAACAAGAGGATGAATTGCTGAGATTCCCAGTGATTTTGCGCCACCAAGCATGGCATGGGCATGTCAACGGATCGGTGTACCTTCGAGGAACAAAACAAGACTTCTTTGATCGAAAAACTACAACGAGTCAACGGTGGGCAAGTCGTATTGGTTTTTTGGGTCAATACTTTCACTCGGCATGAAAAACCACGATTAGTTAGTCGTTGAATCATATTCATCTGTCGAGGAAAACTGGTACGGTGCATTGTAAAATAATAATAATAAAAGCCAACAACAAAAACAGCAATGACAACAAACAACGGCAACAAAAGCAGCAGCAACCTCTGCAGCGCCATCAGCAGCAGTAAAATAATAGACAAAATATTGAGGCATAAGACACGCCAGAATTGGTGATTTAAAATGAGCATTCGTAATAAATTGATCGTGTATCAATTTGCGAATGCGATCGGCCGGGATCCATGCCTGCTGGACGGACATGGAAGCGCAGCAGGCTGAACAGCTTGCTTCGGCGCGGCATCCCATCCCAGGCTATCTAGATGTGTAGGGCCTTACCCGAAGATGTCCGGGCCAGTAAGACACACTGGGAAGAGGTTGCAGAAGACGCCGAAGAAGAGGCTCGGCCGCCAAGACCGTTGCGCTCTTCACGGGGTACAACTCGATTGGAATTTACATAACCCTGCGCAAGACCGTGCACCACACTCGACTTACACACGCCTTCGCCATAGACTGCTAGACTAGGCTAGGCTAGATTAGGTTATGCTATGCTAGTGCTGAACCTGCTCAGCCTCCGCGCCTAAATGCCTGCGATGAGCCTGAACACAAGCATGGGCTCGGACTCCGCCGGAGTGGGTTCATTCTTCAGTTTGTGTCTTGCGGGCAATTTGGCGTTTGTGTTTTGACTGTCGTACCTTTTTCGATTTTCGCGCGCTCACGAAACCCGCCAGGGTGCATGGAGCACAAGAGGACGTACAAGAGCCATTACAATGGCGTAAAGTGAACACAACAGCTCTGTACAAGCCATTATGGTCTTATTGGGGTGTTGCGTAACATGCACCTATCAATTCAACACACCTTAATAAATAATTTGCTAGCAAATCGAAAATAATATTGCAGAAGTAATGCCTGCCGTCGTGGTCGATGTCGTTTTCGTTTCAGTTTTCGCTTTTGCTTAAGGTTTCGCAGGCAATTTGTATTTGAACAACTCTTGCAGAGTACGAGTGCAGCTATTGAGCAGTGACAAGCCACTACCTGTTGGAACAATTTGCATTACTTACCATTTCAACAAGCTGCACTTCCTTTTGATACGCTAAATGGCATGGTAATGAGCTCAACCGTTTTTTAAGGTTACGAATTGAAATAACTCTAGTTGATCTGTTGATGTCAATTAAGGAGGTAAAAACTTAATTACCGACTTCTTTTTTAACACTGAAGCTAAAATGCCTGAAACCAATCTAAATGAAGCCGACGTACTTTAATATTTGAACGACCGGAATACTCATATATGTCTTAATAGTTGTGGAGTTTTTGAGCTCTTATACAATATCCTACAATTTTAATGTCAGCTTGCCTCCAAATTAAAAATAGTTTTAAGGTATCGCGTATCTTTACAAAACAACAGCTTTTCCAGCCGTAGCAGAATTTGTATCTTATCAACATTTGTTCACAGCATGAAGTAATGAACCGAAATCTATCTGCTTGAACTTCTTATAACAAATCCAAAAAAAAGTGGAATTTTTAACCCATTCCAGGACTTGGTACTCGTAGAATATTTACAATTTCTACTAACTTCCATAAGTTCCATATCGTCAACACATCGACATTAAATTTTGAATTATTAAAACGAAGGAATTATTGTCTTTTTCCTTGATTTCCCTTTTTAACTTCCCAGTAAATGGGAAGATCTTGTAATCGTCTCGAAAATGGAAATTGAAATTTCCAACATATCTTTACGTTTTGAGGTCTTTAGAGTATATATAAAGTGTTTTTAGAAAAAAATGCATGTGTGTGTGTACGTACTTGCGTTCGTGGACAGTTTTTTTACGAGCATAACTAACGTAAACAAAGTCGTATCGATTTCGTTGAGGTCTGAATTGAAGCGTCTTTGCAATCTTAAGGGGGGAAGTACCTTTAGAGGCCGAAAAAAGGTATTTTTTGCAACTGATTTGTGAAGAAATGAAGACAGTTCTTATTAAATCAGTATAATATTTATTTTAGGCGATGTTTGAGGTTGAAAAAAAACATATTCTACAAAAGTGAAAGTTGAAAATTAACAAATTTTTCAAGGATTTTGAAAGCCATATCGTCGCTGACGTCGTAAATTGCGGAAGCGATGCTGGCTGCAATTTTCATCTGAAATCAACAAACCAAACATTTTCTTACTCGAGAGTGTTTTTTTAGTAGATAGACTAAAATATTTGCGAAATTCGAAAATTAACCGGTCAAAACAGGCTCAAAAAACAAATAACGATTTTAACGAAAAGTTTCGTTGTACTTCCAGTCAAAAATAGTCCCAAAATAATATGTTTTTTTAATCTTTAGTCTATATAGAACAGTTTTTTATGCTCTTTAAAATGAATGCTAGATGATGAAAATCGATTCACTAGTTTTTTTATTATCACTTACGCAATGTTAAAAACATGGTTTCGAGAAAAGACCGTTTAAAGTTTGTGGTCAAGAGAAAAAGAACACGGCGCCAGTCACTTCCAGGATGCATATCTTCCACAATTTTGAGAATTAGCTTTTGAAACTTTGACATGATACTCTTAGGCGATATATCTATCGATTAAAACAATTTAAAACAAGCCGCGAGGTGCGACCCTTGAGGTCCACACGGTCAACTTCCCAGTAATATCTACATAAACATCAACAACATTACAACAATGAGAGGTAATAGTAACAGGAATGAGTTAATATGAATCATATCGTCTACGGGAGGGTCCATTGATTATGTAAGGTTTCTGGTCGATGAGGACAGATTGAATATTCACGCGGATCAATCGGTGGGGGCCTTTTTGGTGTTGAAAAATTTTGTTGATTTTCAAAATTTAAGCAAATTTTTTTAATTAAAAGACTATAAAAACTATTGAAAATCTGCTCAAATTATGCAAATATCTTAAAACTTTAATTGAATTTACAACAATTTTTTTAGAATAAAAGATATAAAGTAATAGCATTCG
Organism: Oxycera nigricornis; assembly: GCA_963942545.1. Taxonomy (NCBI): domain Eukaryota; kingdom Metazoa; phylum Arthropoda; class Insecta; order Diptera; family Stratiomyidae; genus Oxycera; species Oxycera nigricornis. The sequence continues at coordinate 80,052,638 of OZ012661.1, forward strand.
TATGAACCCTCTTTACATGGTAACTGTGAATGATATTTTATATTTTTTATTTAGTTTTTTTCATAATCATGGAAAATTTTGCCGGTGTCTCTTCAAAAATTGATAAGAATGTATAAATTTTATAAACTGGTATCACTGTGCTGTGCAAATCAGGTTAAAAAATATTTTCTATGAAAAAAAAACCACAATTTTTCGCATTTTCTTCTATTAAATTAAAAAAACGGCTAAAACGAATTTTTATAATGTTAAAAACTTCACAAAGATGTTAATTCACGTAAACTGACACCTTAATGATGCAAATATTATATCTGGTTCGTGAGATATAGTGAATGATAAAAATGACCTTGAAAATCATGATGACTTTTAATGATTTTTTATTTTTAATTTATTTTTTTACGTAATCATGAGAAAAAGTTTTGATGACGTTTTTGCGAACATTGTTTGGAGTATATAAATTTTGCAAACATTGATTACTTAAACTTGACAATCAGGTTTAAAATTTATTGTTTTTGAAAAAAAACCTAATTTTTTGCACTTTTTTTTAAAAAATTTGAAAACCGCTCCAAGAATTTTTTTAAAAATTTGACAGAATAATACAAGCGTTAATACGCGTCGATTGACACCTTGTTCAAAAAAATCTTATGTTTCGTTCGCGAGATATAGCGCCTGACAGAAATGACCTTCAAACGGGCAAAACAGCAAACCCCCCACCCCCGCCCGAAGTTTCCCAAAAACTAATCAGCTCTTAAGATTGCAAAGACGCTTCGATTGACACCTCAAACAAGTCGATCGGACTTTGTTTACGTGAGTTATGCTCGTAGAAAAAACTGGCCACGAACGTACGTACGTACGTACGTACACACACACACACACACATACATCTTCCTTTTTAAAAACACTTTATATATACTCTATAGACCTCAAAACGTAAAGAAAAGTTGAAAATTTCAATTTCGATTTTCGAGGCGATTACAAGAACTTCCCATATACTGGGAAGTTAAAAAATCGATTTTAAAAAGTGTCTTAAGGTACTTCCCCCCTTCAGAGCTGATTAGTTTTCAGTTTTGTAGTTTCGACCCTTTGAAGATCATATCTGTCATGCGCTATAGCGCGAGATATATCTCGCGATCCAAACATACAATTTGCATTGTTAAAGTGTTAACTGACGCGTATTGACAATTGTGTAAATCTATCAAAGTTTTTAAAAAATCGTTGCGACCGTTTTTTAATTTATTAAAGAAAAGTGTAACAAATTAGGGTTTTTTCATAAACATTAAATTTTTAACCTGATTTGCAAAACACAGTAAACAATGTTTATAAAATTTATATACTCGCGGTGAAATCGGAGGGGGAACAGGTTACAAAGCCTTTTCTACGTTATTTGATATTTTCATATCGATGCTTGAAGGGCAAAAGAGCGCTAGCAAAAATTAATGCAGTTTTTGTTATTACGCCCACTGAAACGATTTTATTCGCATGGTGGCCATTTTGAATAGTTGTGTTCAAAATTGGTATGACTTCGGCATAATCACAGAATTTGTAGTTTTTCATAAAACTAATAATTATTTCTTTTTTTGCGGTTGGTCTTGAAAAAACATTGAATATGCAACCAATAATCGGTTTAATTGCATGTAAAAAATGACAAGTATTGGAAATGATGATGGAAATAGTAATTGAAATCTTACGAACACAAAAGAACTAAACTACTAAAAACTACAACTTCTTATTTGATGAAAGCCTTTTAAAGCATATGATCTTGCTTAGTATTGACTACAAAACATTTTACCATTTAAAGAAATGATTATCACACATGCAAATTTGACTGAAAAAAATTGTTATTTTTTCAACATTTAAGCAGTTTTTTTAATTAAAACAAAAAAAAAAGGAATTGCGAAAACAATTGGAGATGTGCCCAAATTACGCAAATATTAATAAGCTTTGATTGACATAACAAAAATGTCTTTAGAATAAGATATATCAGATAATGTCATTCGTATGAACTCTTTTTACATGGTGACATTTAATGATTTTTCATTTTTTATTTAATTGTTTTTGTTATCATGAAAAAAAGTTTTCTTAGTTTTTTTACAAAAATTATTTAGAGTATATAAATTTTATAAACATCGATTCGTGTGTTGCGGAAATCATGTTAAAAATTTATTTTTTATTTTGAAAACTCTAATTGTTTGCACTTATTTTTATTAAATTAGAAAACGGCTCCAAAAATTTAGTAGAATCATAAAAATATTAATACGCGTCGTTTGACGCCTCACCAATGAAAATCCTATATTTAGTTCGCGAAATATAGTGCATGACACAAGGGGTCAAAACAAAAAACCGCTCGGTTGAAGTTTAGAGAAAACTACTTAGCTTTTAAGATTGCAAAGACGCTTTGATTGACATCTCAACGTGAATTATGCTATATTAAATAAACTTGAAATGTTCTACTGTTGGATGGATAGTTTCCGTTATAGTGCGCGCCAAATACTGCCAATTGACGCAAACATTAAGTTCTTGTAATCACCCCGAAAATCGAAATTGAAATTTTCATTATATTTTCACGTTTTGAATCTTTAGAGTCGGAAGGTTCGCTGTTTTCACCGTTTAAAGGTCATTTCTGTCATGCACTATATCTCACGAACCAAACAATGGACGCGTATTGACGTTTGTGTGATTTTATCAAATTTTTTAAAAAATCGCTGGCGCCGTTTTTTAATGTAATAAAAAAGTGCAAAAATTAGAGTTTTTTTACAGAAACAATACATTTTTAATCTGATTTGCACCACACAATGATCAATGTTTATAAAATTTATATACTCCAAACAGTTTTTGTAAAAAAAAATCTGCAAAACTTCTCGTCGTGATTACAAAAAATATTAAATTAAAAATAAAAATTCATTAAAAGTCATCATCACCTTCAAGGTGCTTCAAGTCATTCATTATCTCGCGAACCAAATATAATATTTGCATCATCAAAGTGTAAATCGATGCGTATTTACATTTTTGTGATATTTTTAAATTTGTAAAAAAATCCTTGGGGCCGTTGTTTAATTAAATTGAATTTAATTTAAAAGAAATTGCAAAAATTAGGGCTTTTTTCATAAAAAATAAATTTGTAACCTGATTTGCACAGCACAGCAATGAATGTTTGTAAAATTTATACACTCTTATCAGTTTTCGTGAAGAAACCAGCAAAACTTTTTTTTTAGTGATTACAAAAAATAATTAATTGAAAATAAAAAATCATTCAAAGTCACAATGCAAAAAGTGTTCATGCGAGTGATATTACCTAATTACTCTTATTCTAAAGTCATTGTTGTTAAGTCATTCAAAGTTTATTAATATTTGCATAATTTGAGCAGATTTTGAATAGATTTTACAGTACCGTGTTTTAATTTTAACATAAAAACTGCTTAAATTTTAAAAACCAAAAAAAAATTCAATCAAATTTGCATTTGATTACCACAAATGCTAATTTGATTGAATTCGAATTATGTGCTGTCAATATTAAAAGAGACACACGTCATAAACGGCGTTGTTAAAGTGGGATCATTTTTCGGGCGCCACAACCTCTATGTCTTCCCTATTTCCTCTCTATTTTCGAACATGAATTTTAGACAAGTTTATCACAAGTCGTTTGCGGTATTGCTTGTTTTGATCACTGTAAACTGGCGAAAGTTATTGGATCTCGAAGAGGGGAAAGTCACGGGAAAAATGCATTTAAAGGCCAGATGAACGATTCGCGGGAACAAACTCTTCTATGGTTTCGGAGATATGGGAATGTCCCAGTTTTTTATGGTTTCAAGTTGGAGCCCAGAGGACTGAGGCTGCGATCCCAGAAACTTGAATTTACGCTCACAGTAAGACATAGTACACATTGCACCGAAAATCTACCTACCTACCAAAATGCTGCGGGAATTTCACAATGGGGCGGATGCCATCGGAAGCTAATTATTTGGCCTAAAAACGTGTTTTTCACGCGACTTTTTTCTCTTTGCGGTGCAATGACTTCCGCCAATGTACAGTGATTTAAATAGTCAATACCGCAAACGACTTGGGACAAAAATGTCTTAAAAAAGATTTGAAACGTTTTTCGCGTTAAACGTGAAATTAAAGAAGTTGTGGCGCTCGAAAGATAATCCCCTCTTTTTGGGTGTCGTTTTTGGTATGTTACTGCTGTATTTATGACACAACGTACAAGTGATGTATGCACAACTTGCTACAAATTTAATTCTACCCAAGTCTGCCATACACAACTTTCTTGTGGGAGCCATGGTTTCTGAGATATGGCGGTGTCTCACTTTCTTTTGTTTTTAGGAAGGAGCCCAGAGGATTGGGGCTGTGATCCCAGAAACTTGAACTTAAGCTAGCTATATATGTAGCTGACCACACATGGCAATAAAAATCTGCCTGCCAGCCCAAAATTCACGGTCAAACTCCCATTTGACTGGACTACATGTAAACATACTTGAAATGGTTTGAACTTTATGACCTAAACAGCAAAAGGCTAGGTTAACAGTTGTTGCAATCCCCTCCAGCGTTTCCTTGAATTCCACCTGTAAATAGCAGCTTGACAATTTGAAAGCTATTTTTATCTCATTTTGAAAGAAAGTAGCCTTGAGCTTCAGATTGAAAGGTTAAACTTTGTGTGCAAATATGGAATACGAAACGGTAAAGTAAATTCAACTTTTCCAACTGCGCTCCTGACTACAAAAAGGATTGTATCCATTTATTTTCTTGTTTAATTTGAGATAGAAGTCCCCTGGGACATAGTTTCCCTCAAGATTGAAAGTTTGTTTATTGTCGCCCGTTCTTTTGGATGCAACATATGGATAACAGAATAGACCGCAAAGATGTTCAGCTGACCTACTATTGATCCTATCACATTATCGTGATCCGCCGAGGATAAAGTGGAAAGTGAAGACACTTAGACTTAGACTTAGTGAGAAGGGCGTGTGTTGTCAAGTGCAACCAAATTGAACTCCAGGCTAATTATTGGGAAAGATGCACTTAAGTGGGCGTCTTCTTGAAGACGATTGATTTCCAACGATTCACCGCGCATGCACTTCAGCGAAATGCTGCGTTTCCAGGTCGTGCAGAACTCAGCCACTCGGCCTGAACGAGGGCCGGGCCCGGGCGCATGGTCGTGGACGATGCGAGTGCCGAATCTTCAACACCTTTGATCTACTTTCTAATTGTCGTAACGACCTTGTGCGAGATTCCCCGTCACAGTCCACCCATTAGGCGCGCAGTCGGCGGCCTGCATTCGAATTTGGCAATTTTCTTGCAACTCCTTGCGATCTGGAGCACTTCTTTGATTAGATCTGCGCCGGTCTATTCTGCGGAGTCCGCATGAGCGCGCAAGGGAAATATTCGTGGGGCCGCTTTTCGCGCCTATCGTAACAATTGGACTCAAGCGGATCGAGGTCTTCGCTACACCTACCGCTTGAAAGGCGTCGCCGGCGCTCCGCATTGCGCAACTCACGCGTCGGATCGAGGTGGATGAGTGCCGGGGTCTTCAGCTTCAGGAATTCTTCTGCAGCACCTATGTATGGCGCGGCGGGGCTCCTCGTGCAGTTTTGCCGCTTTCTTGCTGCATGCAGCACCGCGTCGTGCCGTCGTCACTCGGAGAGATGGGTCGATCAGAAATTAATCACACGGCGTCGAAAAGAATTGGAATCACCGCGAGGTGGAGGACCAAGCACGGTACCATCGAGGCTGCAATGCCGCTATTGCAAAACGCCGGCTTAATAAAGATGTTCTCGTCGGCGGAACATTCTGAAGCTGAGGCCGCGGCGGCTCCCTTTCGACGGCTTGCCGATGTCGAAGGTGATGGAGCCGGGCCGCAAGTACGTTGGCACTTTTGTCGGGTACTCACTTGAACGGGGCATACTTTTTCGGAGCGCGTACATTGCGAAACACGCCGTCATGTACATCGACAAGTAATTTCGCAAATTATGCTAAGCTGCCGTGGATACTAGCGCTGCTGCCGCTCCATCATTTTCGCGGAGTGTCGAAACTTGCAGATTTTTAAGTGCTGCGATGGCTAATGGGTTTGTTCTTGAGTGGAAATTGCAAAAAATTGCCGCTATAGGCGTGAAGTTCGTGACAAAATTGTCGGGTTAACGATCGATTCTTGGAAATAATTGCACATCCAGGCTCTCCGTCTGCTTGGAATCCAAAATTGCTCGAAAACGGACTAATCTGCCAGCGAATGTACATACATACATATTTTCCTGGGAAAACGATTGTCGAGGAAATGAGGCCTCAATTTGGCCGTTTAGGGACTTCAAATCGCCAAAGTAATTATTGATACGTTGCCACATATTTAGGTGCCCCGTTCAGACCAAATAAAACGTATGGATTGACATCGCAGGCTGTTAATGCACCACCAAAGGTTAAAGCAGCGAATCGTGAAATTCTTAGCAAAGCGGGTCGTGGAAGTCGCACGACACCGACGTGGAAGAACTTGCAGCATTTGCACCCGCTTAAGAAACAACGATGAGATTCCAATGGAGTTCAGATCAGGTGGATAATGAGAAATAATATCAGAAAACACACAACAATGTACACGTATATCAAATAGGTGCTAGCAAGCATCGTTCAATGCGCTAAGTCTAGCCTTTTCTCATCATACAGTGAAGAAACCGCTGGGTCATCATGAAGTTTTGACCTAAAAATCCAACCGCCATGAGAGAGAACATACAAGAAAATAGGGACCGCCAGAACAATAACGCTCTACTAAGTGTTAGTAGACTAAGAAAAATCTACTTTACACTAACTAGGAGAGGCTCAGGTTATGGAATCTCAGATTTGGACGAAATTTGGCACATAAGTAGAAGACGTCGAGGATATTCGATCCTTAAAATATTAGAGCGCAACTCTCTTCCGTTTTTGAGAAAAACGTCCTTAAAGTTTTTAGCGTCGCTAATGGATTATTAAGTTTTTCCATTTGGCAGAAGCGGTGCAGTGTAGGTAGCAGAACTACTAGCTCGCGATCATGGGGTCGTGTGTTCGATTCCCGTCGGGGTATTGTTTTTCTTTTTGAATAATTGTCGTCGTCGTGTGTTCGACCACCGGTGGGTACTGTTTTTTTCAATATTCGTGGATGTAATTATTTTAAGGTAAATCGGCAATGTTCAACTGCAAAAACATTTATTTTGAGAAATCAGCAAATTGTTCGATCATTTATATATGCAAATTATACAAGAAACTCATTGTTGAACGGATAGAGTCTTAAAAATTGTTGAAATCGAAGCAAAATCATAGTTAATGGTAAGATCATCCTTTGTTTCTCGAATCAACCCTGCTTCCTCATCGTGTTTCAAAGCCAAGTCGGCAAAAGGCAATAAACCAGGGTGGCGCCCAACGTGGCCATGAATGCTATGGTGTTGAATAATTGACCACCATAACATTTATGACTCGATACAATGAGCGTCTTCCTGGTTTATTGCCCTTTGCCGACTTGGCTTTGAGGCATGAAGAGGAAGCATGGTTGATTCGAGAAACAAAGGATGATCTTACCATTAACTATGATTTTGCTTCGATTACAACAGCTTTTAAGACTCTATCCGTTCAGAGAGTCAAATAAAAGGGAACAAAATATAGAAATTAGATAGTTTTTATAGAATGAAACAGTCGAATTTTTAATCTTGAATAAAAATTCAGATAGAAAGGAAACTCTCAGTGAGTACAAATCCTTCAATAAAACCGCAATGTATCGCATTCTTCGATGACTGTTTATGTGCTCTCGAGTAAAGCGACGAATTGCAGTTTTATATATTGGTAGAATGGTCATTGTTTGCAGTTTTTGAAACAATATTCTTCAATACTTTACATTATGTTATACACCTCAGTCGTGACCGGTTTGTCTCAGTGCAAAATTGACCAGTTTCCACTAGTTTCTCCCAAATTCTTTTGAAACTCCTTTTTGTTTTTCAGCTATTCTTGATTTTATCTCCACTAACCCCACAGAAATCCAAGCGTTAATTAATTCTTTAGATTGCAGCGTACACCCCGGGCCAGACGGGCTTCCTAATATCATTAATCATTAATTTAATTAATCATTAAATCCTTATTTTTCTCATTATGCGTTCCACTTTCCCATATTTTTAATGCTAGTTTATCCTTCGGTATCGTTCCCAATTTGTGGAGGTTAGCTAATATTTTTCCTGTACACAAGTCTGAGTCCTCTTTCAATGCTTCCAAATATTGTCACAATTCGTAACTTTCTTGTCTTTCCAAATTCGTTGGACGCATTGTCTACAAATATAATATATGAAGCTCTTAATTCTAGATGGTTCCCGTTCCAACCAATACGAATCTCCTTGAACTTACCCAAACTGTCGCAAACGCTTTCGACAGTCGTACCCAAGTTGATGTAGTGGATACTGACTTCAGTAAGGCATTTGACACTGTCAACTTAAATGTTCGACTTCTAAAGCTAGCTCACTTTGGCCTGTTTGGACCGTTAGTCTACTGACTTGAGCCCTACATCAGTTCTCGTTCATGCCGTGTTAGTCTATGTGGAGCACATTCTTCTCTCTTCCAGCCTATATCCGGCGTTCCTCAGGGGTCACTTCTAGGCCCTCTTCTTTTCGTACTCTACATAAATGACCTTTCCTATGTCGTAGCGTCTCAGTGTCTTTTGTATGCTGATGACTTAAAAATTCACTCTTTAGATGATTGAATCAGTACACAATTTTACTGGTTTCCTTATCTTTAAATTTAAAATTTTATGCACATATGCCGTATGAAGAGCAACTTTCCTTGCTGCAACTTCCTACTTTGCAATCCCGCAGACTCCATTTAGATGAGTGTTTTCTGTCTCGGCTTCAGCACCAACAATTCTAACTCTAACCTCTCTGATTGTTTAGAGTATCGTATTTCAGAACACCCTGCCAGAATTGATAATATATTTAGCTTTCGATATGCAAGGACTGAGATTTTTTCTCATTCGCTGATGTTGCGACTCCTGCGAAACTAAAATATTTTGCAACTTCGTCCGTTTCCTCAATCACTTTACATTTATAAACAAAATGTAAAACGTATCTTACATAATCAGTTTTACTATGTTATGTATTTCTTTTCTTTTTTGTTTATTTTGTCTTGCACTTGGGCTATATAAGTCTGTAAGATGAATTCTTAATAAATAAAATTGAATGCCTCAAGTGCATTCATTAAATTATCCCAACCGGTCGATTCTCGTTTCTGAGTTCCAAATAAGGACGCTTTCATGCCAGGAAGTGTAGTGGTAATGTTCAAATTGAATGCGTCATTGTGCCTACTACGTTTGAGTTCCAAATAAGGATACGCTAGTGGCAACGAGTGAAGCTATACTGATTGACTTGTTTGAAATTTTGTCTGCTTAGGTAGGAGCACATGTTTTAGTGATGCCTTATACCCAGCAAACAGTATAATGCTTATACATATCTTTATTTTCTTACTGAATCAGGTCCGATAAAACTTTACTTTGGATGCATGATATCTTTTAGCTTTTTTCTTATATTAACACCGAGGCGTTTCTTTGCGATCCTGCGGAATATACTTTGCTAAACGTACAATTAGGCTGCCTTGTAGTGTATTTTAGCAGACCAGTATGTTAAGTCAGGCCGAATGAAAAAAAAATCACTTCCTGCGTCTTTGTAAATTTTCGTCGATAATAATTTTCATAGTTTTATGAAAGCTTATAGCGAACTGTAACTAACAATTGAAAAATATTTACAATATCTGAATTAACATCACAATTAAATCCAGTTGTTACTTAAGGGATACGATGTAGGCGAGTCTCCTTTATAATTATAAAATATATATGGAAAGTAGAAAATAACATTTTTTTAACATTTTCGTAGAATGACATTTTAAAAGTCAAAGATTGGAGGAAAAAACTTACCACCATCCTGTAGGACATCAGACGAAGTGTTGGTTCTCCACATCTATTGTTTAATATTTATTACTGATTGAGCAAAGGTGTTTCAAGGTATATATCTATGGAACTATCATGATTTGAATCGAATCCTAGAGATCATTTATCGTATTGCGACTTTCAAATTAAATGATACAAAACTACTTTTAATGAATGATCTAAAATCTGAAATAAAAAGTGACGTACTTACCCAAATTTGCCCTTTTTTACTAAAACCGTTTCCTTACAGTAACGAATTGCCTGTAGATATAAGGACAAGAAATCAAAAGTTTGGGGACTTAACTTTTGAATCGATCGAAGTAGGAAACAGCGACGTTCGATTCTGATTCTTAAGCAAGTGGCGTACCAAAAGAACTATAATTTTTCGGAAAGAGATGTGAATACAAATGAACCTTATTTGTAATGTTCAATTAAAGCCGGGTCTCCTGCGCGTGCTTTGTTCTACACAGTACATAAAACATCTACACAAAACATTGCTCCCCTCATTTTTCGCTACACATTTTTGATGGTATCAACAGTGTTTTTGCTTTACATGTCCGATGGAAAACATCTACACATTTGTCCTCCCGCGGGATAAGAGGGGGACGGTATAATCATTTCTCGACAACTCCCGTGGGCCACGTATGTGTTTTTTTTTGAGTTGCAGATAAAAATGGACTCAAGTAGTAATTTGCAATTGATATCTTTCATTAGAGAAAGGCCCGCAACCTGGGATTCTCAATCATCGGCCTATAAAATAAAACAAAGAAGGAACGGCGCCGTGGAAGAAATTACACTCCTGATGGGTGTTACAGCGAAAGAAATAACCAAAAATGGACTGTTTTAAGAAATCCTATACCGAATCGATCCTCTATCTTTAGCTCCATATAAATATTAAAATTTCGAGACAGTAAGTAGGGCCTTACACGCACTTTAGGCTTTCTTCTCTTAGGAATCAAGCCGATCACAGCTAACACTGATAGTACGTCGTCTTCGTCCGAACACATTTCCACAATGATTTGTTTTAGAAAACAATATGTGAGTAGGAGACACTTTGTTTATATACACAAAAAAATTGTAGACGTTTTTGTGTAGTGTGTAGAACAAAACACGCGCAGGAGACCCGGCTTAAGATAGGCAAAATTTTTGAAGGCTCGGCTGGAGGGTTGAAATGTATTGTAAGCTATGACAACACTATACTAGATTCAGCATTGCGACAGAGATCAAAAGAATATTTTCTAGGAGTATGGACTAGCATTTTGTGCTTCACTTATGCTGTTTTGAATAAAATGGATCTGGAATACAATTCAGGAGACTAGTGTTTACCCATTGAATCTTTCAAAGCTTGATTAAAAATTGTACTTTGAAAAAACTGATTTATATTTTTCTCAATATTATTATATTAATTTTTTCTAGGCAAGATTCAATTCGATAGACATAAATAGAGACTTTGTGGAGAACTCTTAGAGTTCTTGTGTGTTTTGTATGCCGGTGACTTACGGGTCTACTGAGTTATTCTATGTAAGGATTGTAATTCTTTCCAACTAGATCTCGTTGAATGCTATATGCGGTACCAATCTAATTTTTGCTTCAAAATTTTGTCATAAAAATCCAGTTAGATTCACCAGATTTATGACTTGCTTTTCAAGCAAAAAATCCAACAGTGATTTGCAACCGAAACTTAACATTGAGGTTCACATTATAGCAGTCTTCTCAAGGCCTCTTGAGCCTCAGGGGTCGTACTAAGGTACTCTCATGTATTTACAGACATTATTTTCTTTGTTAAACGTTACACTAGCCTCGTTTTATCCATTCATGAAAAGACTGATCTCCACATTATCACACAACGTTTTTCTTCCATTCCTCAGCTTCCTTTCTTACCGATAGCATAGTTGATCATCTATGGGAAAATTCCGTAACCCAATGTTAGTGCACGTCCTGATGACATTCCTTATTTTTTATGAAATCCTTCTTATCTTCTTTGAGGACTCTTCTTTCTTTGATTTTTTATCAAAGCTCATCTGCAAATGTTTATCCTCATTGCTGAAAATTAGCCGCAATTCTACCTCTATCCAAATTTAGTGATCCTTCGTTTTTAACGAACTATCTTTCCATATGCAGCCTTTCAAATTTTCCTAAAATTCTCAAGCGTATTGTTCATTCATGTCTCTACGCGGCGTTAGGATATGTTATTGCTGCTGAGCAGCACTTCTTAACCGTTCCACTATCTCAAATCTACTTGTTACAGTGGAATCTCGAAAAAGTTAACTCTCGTAAAAGTTAATCGCTCGGTTAAGTTAACCGAATTTCAGCTTCCACGTGCCGCTCTGAAAAGTTAACTTTTTTGAGCGTATGAATTTTTCAAACCAACCTCATTTTTCGGCCACTAAAGGGGCAATTTGGCTCCTATCAATACGATAGTGAAGACGACATTCCGTTGTCTAAATTGATTAAATCAAATAGTGCTTACGACGATACACTTCGAGAAGTTCAATTGTTGATGTCGAAGCTGGGTGAAAATGTTGACATCAGCATTGATGTCATTGAAAATTGGAACAAGGCTCAAATTGCGGAAGATGACGATGATTTCGAAGTTTCCGATAATGATAACGACGGGTCAATTATCGAGGAAGATATTCAACAACCAAAAGTGAGCTTCTCGAAAGCAGTTGAAAGCATCAATATCTTGATAAAATTGTTTGAAAACAATAACGATGCAAATCAGGTGGCAGACCTTATCCACATGCGTACGAAAATGATCAAGAGCTATTACACAAAAGAAAAGAAACAAACAAGTCTCGACTGCTTCTTCAAACGACTCCACAAAAATTAATTAATATATCGCACGAAAATGATCAAGAGTGACTGTGAACCATAAACCAGCCGGTACAATTTTTTTTTTGTAATGATGAAAACCAAGTCATTGAAATAAATTTAGCGTGTTATTTACGAAAAATCTATACTTATTATTGTATTTTTTTTCAATTTTGAAAACCACTTAGAAAAGTTAATAGTTCGAAAAAGTTAATTACCCTTGGGACATTTCGGTTAACTTTTTCGAGATCCTACTGTATTTCAAATACTGTCGATGTAGCCATTGATAGGTATTTTTCAGGTTGATACCATTTTTACCGACTTTTTGGAAGCTTAATACTGTTGTATCATAATTATATTTACGTGGATGTCTCCAATCTAGTTTCATTGCAAAAATACTCCAGATCCTCTAGCGTAACAAATATTTTTACTTTGTCATTTGCTAGAATGGATGTTTATTTTAATACTATACTATTCTCCAGCCTGTAGCGTTTAAACTAACTAAGAAAAACTTATCATTATCATTCTTCATTTAAGCAACTTTGAGCCTAGTGTAAGTGAAAAGGAAAGGAAAGGAAAGGAAACCTAAAGTCTGCGCATATCATTTTCAACACTCTAGTCCTTCTGATTTGCTTAATTTTTTTTTATTTATTCAAGGAATCTGTAGGAATTTTTGGGGCTTTTGCTTTAAAACACACCGAACCGTACTATAAAAAATAAATGACTTTATTCACAGATTAAAAAACACGTTTGTTGCGTTCGAGCCCATGATTACGTGAGGGATATCATCTGTCACTTTTTTTTCCTTTTCTTTCTTGCCATTTTGGCGCTCACCGCGCATGGTGTTTACATCGTGTACTGCCACCCGCTGTCTTACACTGTGGTCGCTACAAATCAAAGATCCCACCTATGTGCACTCAAAATGACAACTAATTCTTTAACTTCCCGGTCAGTGGCTTTTGATTGATTGGCAAATAATTTCATGGCTCATCAACCATTTTCAATTCGAAAAAGCGACAAAATAAGATTGGTGTAACAGTTTTGTTAAGTTTTATTTCGACAATGATTCGTCGTTTGTCGAAATAAAAAAAGTAATCCACTTTTTCAAGAAAGCCCGTATTTAGAACTGTAAAAACAAATCTATTTTTATTTTTGTTGTATTCTTATCTGTTTTGTTTGCATCGAAATCGGTACTCTTATGCAGCTAGTGTATCAAATGATCGAAAATATCTTCGAAAACAACATTAGCGAAGGAGTAGCTTACTATGTTTAAATAAAAATACATGTATCCATTCTAGATGTCTAGAAAATTTCCCCATGAAGAAGATATACCCAAAAGATGATGAGCACTCTTCTAATACAAAAGTTGTTATCAAGGAAGCAATTACGCTGTTTTGAATTTGAATAGCATTCGAAATGAGAATTATAAATATTGATTTAAAATTAGTGTTTTCACCAGTAGAAAAATATAATCACCCTATTGTTCATCAACAGCTTTCATTATCTACGCCGTTTCACAGTACATTAACATATAATAGAATAACAAATTGAATCCTTGCTAAACGTACCTCATCTGCTTAACTACCATCACAACCCCACATTATATCACTTTCATAACCACTTGCAGAGTCAACATAAAGCATGTTCTTTTGAATGTCAATGATTTTAAGAGCCCCTAGGGACACCTACCAGCATGATTTAAGGAATCTTTTCGTATATGTAATTTTGCATTTATATTTGCTTGTGGTGTCTTGAATATATTATACAGATTCGTTACGTCCTGTTGCACATTTCGCGATACTCAATCTAAATTTTCTCTCTATTTTAACAGGTGCACCATTACTGTTGAGTCCATCTTTTGGGCAACAAATCTCTGCATCGGCAGAGGAATCGATTGCAGCTCCATCTCAAAGTGAGCTACCAATTTCCACATCTGTTGGAACAACAACATCAACGACAACAACAACCGCGTTTCGAGGACCAGCGCCATCAAGCATGCTGCTGTTGCAACCAAATGTAAGTTCAGGTTATTTTTGCAAATTATGGTTTAACATATATATATTTTTCGCTTAAAATTCTTACAAGGCGTTAAATCATTTCAACTCTTGCAAAGGAGCAATAATTTGAGATACTATAACTGAAGTTGGCGCCTTTTTCTTTTAGAAAAAAATTAAACTATAAAAATGGTTATGCGTTCTTTAGTTTTGATCGTATCTTAAAACACAACTCCACCCTTTTACTTCATTGACTCCTTTATTCAATGAAGGGTGCATATTTACCTCTTCACCACAAAGTATGTTTACATTGCTAAGCACTCTTTTACGGCGCAGCTATACACAATCAATTAGTTTCACAATTAACGGCGAGTTCATTCGCAGCACGACTTCTCCCAATTACGGACATGCATTCTCGTATCGTATCCTTGTTGTATGAGGCTCAAAAAACGATAGCTACACCAAACACAATTTCATGCATGGATATAAGTCTGAAGGCATTTCATGGTGGCAATGCAATCCAATTGTCTTGTAGCAATGAATTCAATCTGAAAAGGATGTTACACTGCGCATGTTGTTAAGCTCCTAACTCCGCCCTCACAATTTATACATTTGTTTCCATTCTTGATTCGTGTCTTACATTAACCACAAACATATCTCTTGCAGAGTTCTTTTAGTTCTCTTTCTTCATTTGACAACACAACTACTTCGCAACAATCGCAACTCCAGCTTGCGGACGATACAAACGAAGGACATCAATACTTGGAGCCGAGCTTCAGTCAACTCTCCGAATTATTTTTCGCAAACGAAGCAGGACTAGGAGACACGAGCTTATTTTCAACTGACGATAGTACTGGACTAGTTCATTCTGTTGCGCCGACTCCGCTCGGCACTTCGTCAACTAGCAAGAGTCTAATCGCGTCTGTGGACGACAGTATACATCCTTTTGTTAGTGAAGCATCACTAGAAAGCAGCTTGAAATCATTGCTTCCATCAACATCGGCACAACCACTCAAGGAGAAACGGCTAACATCGATACCTGAACATAGTTCCACCCACGTTCCCGATCACGGTCCGCCCACATCGTTCTTTGATCGCTCCGGCACCGAAGAGATTGGACTGTTGGGGTTGCGGTCAAGCAGTGATCCCACTATCGCTCTTCATAGCTTGCAAGCGCGCCAAGGCTTGGAAGCATCGGAAAGCGCACGATCCCATTCCACTGCATCCAGTTCCGGTGCATTCCTTTCAGCGGGATCATCGTTGCCCAGTTTCCAGGAGACATACTCTCTAAAGTATAGCCAGTTGCAAAATATCACTACGAAAATGGACGAGGATTGTTTTAACATGTCGTCACCGCACAATCAGGCAGTTGCCACGTACTATCATGGTCATCCTGGTATGCATCATCAAAGCACTACCTATGATTTCCATTCAAATCCGCCGTCATACATTTCGCCAGGATCGGAAGGATATTTTCCTTACCCACCCCAGCAGGCAATGGTGAGTACAGCTTCGTTTTGAAATTTATCAATAAGCTTAGGCGTTTCGGGCCAACAAGTTTCTTAGCAAAAGTTCGGGAGCTTTACGTTGTTTTCTGATAAGGACATAGGGATGTGAGCCAAAAGGAGGTTGAAACTGAAAAAAAAAAATTCTGGCTCCATAGCCGTTTTTGAAATTTATTTGAGTGTTAAATTTTAACTATTTTGCTTAGTAATGTCTGGAGAAATAGTTTTGATCTTGGCTAGGAATTAATACAGAATGTCTTAATTTACTTTTTGCAGCCATACCCAGGCACCGCAAGCCACGAAAGATATTCGCTTCCATCATTTCCGACCATCTCCGAGCTCCATGTTGCTACCTCGCATCGGCGAGCCTCCCTGCCATTGCAACGTTCGGAGTCCACGTCGAGCAGTGAAAGTCCCAAACCGCCGCGCATGACCATCCTGAAGACTATTCCCAGCGCTTCGAGCTCCACATCAAGCTCGCCAGGCAGTATGAATAGCAACTCGGCCACGACCCTCAACAATAACGATCCTTTGATGTCTCGAGGCATCCAAACACCTCAGAGTCCATCGCAACTTTGTGCTGTTTGTGGCGACACGGCCGCGTGCCAGCACTACGGGGTACGAACATGCGAGGGTTGCAAAGGGTTCTTCAAGCGCACCGTTCAGAAGGGCTCTAAGTACGTTTGCTTGGCCGATAAGGCATGTCCTGTCGACAAGAGAAGACGAAATCGATGCCAGTTCTGTCGCTTCCAGAAGTGTTTGGTGGTTGGAATGGTCAAAGAAGTCGTTCGAACTGATTCGCTGAAAGGACGACGAGGCAGGCTGCCATCCAAGCCAAAATCACCGCAAGAGTCTCCGCCAAGCCCGCCAGTATCCTTGATCACGGCCTTGGTGCGGGCACATGTCGACACTACTCCCGACATCGCCAGCCTCGACTACAGTCACTATAAAGAACCAGTTCCTAATGAGCCAGCAATCGGCGAAGCCGAGAAGGTCCAGCAGTTTTACACTTTGCTGTCCACATCCGTGGACGTGATTAAGCATTTCGCCGAGAAGATTCCCGGATACTCAGACCTATGCCAGGAGGACCAGGAGCTCCTATTCCAATCCGCTTCGCTGGAGCTGTTCGTCCTGCGACTATCCTACCGCGCCAGAATCGACGACACTAAGATGACCTTCTGCAATGGTGTCGTGCTGCACAAGCACCAATGCCAGCGATCTTTCGGCGAGTGGTTGAACAACATCCTGGAGTTCAGCAAGAGCCTGCATGCGCTTGAAATCGATATCTCGGCGTTTGCGTGCCTCTGTGCGTTGACGCTGGTAACTGGTAAGTAACGCAGAATCGGCTGAACCTCGGCACGTTTTCAACATAATATCCTTGTTCGATTTTCAGAACGCCATGGCTTGCGCGAACCAAAAAAGGTGGAACAACTGCAAATGAAAATCATCAACAGCTTACGTGATCATGTTACCTATAACGCCGAGGCGCAGAAAAAAGCCCACTACTTCAGTCGTCTGCTAGGTAAACTTCCTGAATTACGATCTCTTAGTGTGCAGGGTCTGCAAAGGATATTCTACTTGAAACTTGAAGATCTTGTACCTGCCCCACCTCTCATTGAAAACATGTTTGTTGCCAGTCTGCCATTCTAAATGCGACGACGAACTGCTAAGTGAAATACGAATCGGACGATTGTTGCTTTGCAAGGACACCCAGAAAGGAAACGAAAGCAGGTGTAATCGCAAAATGGATGTATCTAAAAGTACAGAATTTCGATGTCAATTATACATTAAATGGTGAACGTATTTGTCTACATGTGTTGCGTGTAGGACAGTATATTAGAGCCAGGCATGATTTTAAGCTCAAAGAATCGCGAGTAGCAATATCCTTGAATTGTTTGCAGGGCAAAAAAATTATGAACGCTTAAGGAGAAATGTGGTATTACTCATTAGGAAGGGAAATTTGGTAGTAATTCGTGATTGACGTTCTATTCGCATACTTTTACTTTGGGTTCTGTGATCAGACGAATCGGTGATAATAGTTCCTTGATTTTTCGAATTGGATTTGTCCTATCTTCCAGCGCGTTAATATATTTGAGAAAGAAATGTGTCCGTCTTCATTGCGGAGATGGCTAGCATATTCTAGGCTAGCGTTGTGTGGTGAAATTTTAGTGGTCAGACAAATGAGGATTGATGGTTTGAATAAGATCAACTCCTTGATAAAGATGAGGCTGACAATGAAATAATTACCAAGATTGTTTCATTGATCGGTCATCAATTAAATCAAAGAGAAATTATCCGAATTGTTCAGGTTTCGTGGAATTTTTATTGGCACTAAAAATTCATCAGTTGCATTTCCACATCGTCAATAAAAAACCAGCTTTTGCAGCTCCACACGACCTCCACCCAACGCGACCAAGTCGTTCCACTCTTCCACCCTTTTTTGGTTGTCTCGCATCGGAGCGCTAAATTACTTATCACCCAGAAATATTTACGCACGAATGGCATCTTATTAAAAATTCACTCGATAATTACCTGCGCGGAACGCGATGGTCTTCGTGACCTGCAAGTGGTAGTCGACCACCAAGTGACGATGTGCAACTCAAAGAAAGCCTCCGTGGCGGATGATTCACTGGGGCCATCAATTGTTGGAGTCAATTTCGAGTTTTTTAATATTTCATCACTTAATTTTTTCTGTCCATTGACCACTGCTGCGATATTCTGCCTCCTGGTAAACATCGAGCTGAGCAATTTGTTTGACTTGATTGATTTGAGGCTCCATCAATTTTCCACTCCTGACACACGTTGTTGGGAAATTGATAAAATTGAAAGCTTGATCCAAGAAATGCATGACTTCGGATTGGACAAACAGTACCGGGCGGAGAGTGACCAACTGGAGCACCAGTTAAGAGGGCAGTTCAAAGAGTTGTGGTATTGGACAAACGAATCGATTCTATTTTAATAATAGTTATTAGCGCGAGCCACAACTCGCAGTAGCAATTGGAACTTCTATATTCAGTTTTCTCATTCTGCTTACCTAACAATTATACAGTGTGGACTTGTTCATTGTTTTTGCAACACCCATTCACCTTCCTCGTCTTTAAATATATATTTTTGAACAGGAACTCTGAGAGTTATTGCCAAATCTATAATCGTTTGCCATAGAAACCGTGTGAACTGTACGAGTTTTTAATTATTTTAGTTGAACGAAATTATTGCATTATGAGCACTGTTATTACCACCTTCGGGATTGTTTCTTCTGCAAAAAACCGTCTTTAATGTTTGCAAGGTCAAATCTAAGCAGCATTCATCAGCAACTAGTGCCATCGGTTATCTTATTCTATATAACATTCTTGTCGGGCGAGTAATTCATATCACTTTTTTGAGGAATTTATAGTTTTGACTCTGAAACAGTGACAAATTTAAATGCAAAAAATATTATAATATCGGACCAAAAGACTCTTGTTAATCCACTAATTATTTCTGAAGCGACATCAGTTAATACAAGACTCTTCAGAAAAGTTCTATATGTAGGAACATGTGTACTGAGCATAATTTACCCCAACCTTGTGACTATGGTAAATGAAGAACTCCTTCTAAAATGTTTCTATCTAACAGAATTGATTACAACCACTTTTCAGTGTTAATAAGATATTTTCAACCTAGTATGTTTTGTGGTCCTGTTTTTTGGTCGATTTTCAAAATGGTTTGTTCGAAGCTTTTATGATCCACATTACAAAACTAATTTAAAGGACCCTTTCTCCCTTTCTCTTCTCTTGATAGAGCCTTTTTATGGGGTTTCCTTCCATTATTGTAGTTTCTACAGGAATGATGATTTTCAGTTGGTTTGCACTTCCACCTGCATGCGCTTTGTGGCATTTATAGTTCCTTATTTATAATAATGAATCAATTTTCGATAAAGCTAAGAAACCATTTCGAATGTATGAATGTAAAATCACTTTGAATTTTCGACTTTTTTGACAAAAATTTGTTTTGAAGCTTACCAAAATATTCGTTTGGTTTTGAATGTTTCCTGGAAATAGAAGGTATTAACCAAATTTAGTTTGGGATTGAAGTCAAGGCATTTTTAACATTAAAATTATTAAATAAATTATATTTTCAAAATCATATATACCTACAATTATCAGACAGGGAGAATCACCGAAAAAAGCTGATATTTCTATTTGCCATAAAATTATTGTTTTTGGTCGGTAGTTTCCACTAAAACTAGTGGGCGTAAAATTCTTCAAAATACGATAGATCTTTTAGAAAATAACGAGTGAATATAAGCTGATATTTCCATTTATTAAAATTGCTTTATTTCGGATCAAACTCTGATAACTTTGAAAGAACAATTTATAAAAAATTTTAAAGTAAAATTGTGCATCGAGTAAAATCGAAACAAAATAATTCCAAATCAAATTCAAATTTTCCATATCAGAAAATATATCAAAAATTATATTTCGAAATTTTAATCACATTTCTCATCAAAAAATTTAAAATAATAAAAATTCAACGAAAACGCCTAATATTACATAACATTTATTACTTACCGGCGGCAGCAATTCGGTAACTAGCAGTGTTTTGCTTTTTCTCAAAAGTAATTCATTTTGGAAATATCAGCTATTGTTTGGTCACACCTCATTCGAAACTCTACATGAATGTTTGTTTGGCTTCTTAATTTTTACATCTTCTCCTCAAAATATTTATCCGAAATCTTGAACACAATAGTAACGTTAGTTTTTATGTCTTTCTACCAAAGACTGAATAATTTGAACACCTGAGTTTAAAATCCTTAAATTTTTTTTTGACCAAAAAAATTGATATCTGAACACAAACTGTTCTTCAGTCAGATGTAAATTTTATATTCCTTAAAATAGCTGAAAAAACCCAAATTCAAGCATTTCGGTTATTCAGTTTTTAATATGATGATTTCACGATGCATTTGATCTCAACGTTTCCTCCAAATCTATCTCCAAGACTATCTGCCCGAATAATTTTTTAACGCTTTGGTATCAATCTCATCAGCTTCTGCTCATGAGCTATAAGCAGTCATTTCAAGAGAAGAAACATCTAACAAGATTCTTTTCAGAAATGATGGCTACCCTTTGGGCAGTTATATCCATACAATTATTGTATTTTCAATATTTATTTAACACAGTCTCCATAGTACGGATATCAAGCTCATAGCGCGCCCACAATTATTTCGGTACAAAATTAATTTTTCTTCTATTTATCTAGCTTAAAATATGTGAGATTTTTTCCTTTTTTTTTTGTCATACACGTATCAGAAATCTTACTCCGCCGCGAAAGGGTCTACGGTTCTAACCTTGAAAGTATCTGCTCCAGTGAATCACATATGATACATCAGCGCGCAAGAGTCGAGTCTTTTGAATCTCAGCATTACTAACCTTTGATTTTCGGAATCATATATCTCGAATTTCGTAGCTTTGGCAAATCTTAGCTCTCAACGGAACTAGCATCTGCTAGTGTTCACTTTTCGGCTTTCATTTTTAAACCTAAAGATCTACATGTTATTGCCACGATACACAACACAGCTAAAGTAAAGTATGCTTTGTTTAAGCATACTTTAAAGCAAACAATGCTGATATCATTTATTTTATCACTTCACACCCCACTTAAACTGTTTCCCAAGTCACTTAAAACTATTTTTCCTTTCATTTCATTTCATCTTTTCTCATGCTGTTGGGTTTCTCTCTCGTTAATTTACACTTTTTTGGAATTATTTCAACTTTCTCCTCAATATCATTGGGGGTTATAGTAAAATGTATTAAATTTTTCCCGAAAAGCATAAAAGATTCCTTTGCCACGTAAAAAAAATGTGATAGGTCATGTAACCGATACAGTTATTAATTATAGAGTTTCGACCTCAATCATTCCAAAAAAACAACTTGCTCCCTAATAAAAAAAACTTTTTTAAAACGAATTCAACCATTTTCCAACTGAATAAAACTTTTTCTCAAATTAATTACACATTTCCAAAGTGTATTAAATCTTTTTCTAAACGAATTAAACCGTTTCTCAAATAAATTAAACCTTTTCAAAAACCAGGTTAACGGTATACCACGTGATTCTCACAGGATTCATCCTGAGTAAAAGATAGTCGCAGGAAAATCACGCGACGGCTTCGTTAAACAGTTACAAGGATTTTAGGAACGAGAATTTTTTTGATTGTTTTCAGCAGGCAAAAATCCCTTTCCCCCTAAGATATTTGAAACTTCTTAACGGAGTCGTTACAATATATTTTTCACTTGTGATGAATCCGGTTATAACATACATACTTTCCGTTGGTTGGCATTGTTACAATCATTATATATATATATATATATATATATATATATATATACACATATATATATATATATATATATATATATATATATATATATATATATATATATATATATATATATGTATATATGTGTATATATATATCCTGTACTTGATTTGAGTAAAGGATTGTTTCATGTGCGATATAGTTTAAATAAATTGGGAAATGCTATTTATGTACCTTCTCTATACTTAACTGATTCAAATTCATCATCATTATAAAAAATTAAAAATCGAATACATTGTATTCTAACCAGAATTAATTTGTTTTGAGTTGAAAAAAAGTTAGAGTAAAGCTTAAACAGTTCGGGGAATTTTTTTTAAATAAATAACGAAATAGTTTAAGTGACTTGAGAAAATCTTATCTTCCGATTAGACAGAAATGTTCCTAGCTATGAAAGTGATCATTTCAGTTTTTCAAATTTTGACAACATCCCTCCCCCTTCCTCCTTGGTGAGATTGCGTAAGATCTCAAAAACTGCGAAGCATACATTCAACAACCTGTGCCTTTCAAGTGCCAATATGAAAATAGTCAAGTGCATAAATAAGCTTTGTGAAAAATTGCTCCGCGTAAGAATTCAATCCAACCACCTTCTGTCTCTCCAAAAATCCTATATCATTTTTGGACGCTTCCTATTTTAAGGGTCAAAGATGTGACACCTTCGCAATGATTATTGAAACAAATTTCATTCGAATGAATGATCATTCATTGTGCAGGTGATACATAGCGTTGACCCAATGTCTAAATTGAAAATAATTTATAAAGCCATGTGAATTTACTTTTATCTTTACAATTAAATGATTTCAAATTTAGAAAGAAATGAACCATTCAAAATTCATTTAAGGGACAATAAAAATTGCTGGGAAATTTATAAAATACGCCAACTTCTGAGCTGAATTGAATGAAAATAAATTCGTTCGTTCAATTCTTGATTGGATGAAATATTTAATGAAAATTGAATTTTCATTACCCACGACCAACAGCTGAGTAACGGACATTGAATGTTTATTGTTTATTCAATCTGGGCTATATCTTGGAATTGAGTTTTAATAGGTAAAAATTAAGCGAGCGAGTCTTCGAAGTTTTTCTTGTCTTCCTATCATATTTTTTTTGCAAAAGTCAATATATGTCCTGAATTCGCTTTCAATTCGAAAATCAAAATAAAATTTTCTTATGATCGTGGACATCAGTTTTCTATTTTCAACAAGAGTTTTAATCTATCTTATGCTATTGAAAGAACATGGAACTGTTTTCACAATCTAATGAAATTAAAGTTGAATAAATACTTCAACACTTAATAAAATTTTGGCAACAAATTCTTCAGACACGGATGAAATTTTTTTATCTATAATTTAAAATTCAAAGTAATTGGAATTCCGCAACTAATCCAATGATTATTTTCAACAATTTACGGAAAATTTACATTTCTCTTCACATTTATATAAACATTTCTTCGTATGCGTTCACCAGGAAATAAAAATCAACATAATATTTAAGCCATGACATGAACAAAAATTAAAATTAATAAAATTAAGTGTGTTTAGTAAAAATTCTACTTGTAATGTTGTACGCAAAAAAAATTTAGACGTCCTTCTGTGTTGATTGTATGCTCTTGTTTCTTTTTAATGTTTAAAAAAACTTAAATATAAATGCTAGTCCTTTTACTTCCAACTCAAATTATTGGAACAAAATAACAGTTGGTGTACGATTTTACATGATATTTTTTGTTTTGTTAAAAAGTAGTGGTTGTACCTTAAATATATTTTTACATTGCTGCCAGTTACTCTTACCATGAAAGCGTGTGCAAATAGCGAACGCAATCGAATAAGCATTTTTTAGTTACCATAATCGGAGCCATTGATTGATAGTTTACTGAACAAGCCTTGCCAATTTTTAAATGTAAACACTTTTTTGTTTTAGATAATGTGTTTGATGGTCGTTTTCCAATAATCTCTTATACACAAATTTGTAAGTGTCGTAGCAGTTTGTTTTGCTTAGACATTAAGAAATCTTTTAGCCATATGCATATATATATATGAGAATTCTATCATTAAAATTACCCTATGTTTAAGACTACAATTAGACGTAGTGTATAAGAGAGCAAAGAATATATATATATATATATATATATACACATATTAAATGTTAAATCTATGTTGGAAATTACCTTTTCGTGTCGATATTGAATTTTAGTATTTATGTGAATGTACCGTAATTATAGTAATAAAGTAAGTACCTTTGATCGAAATCATAATGTACAAATTGCAACGAAGCTGGTTAATAAGGAGAAACCTATGAACAATGAGATTTACTACTCTTATACAAACAAATACCGTAAATTTTGTAAATGAACAGCAGACAAATTTTATCTGCGAATTGTATCTTGCCGTATATCTGAACGGAAACGTAAGGAAGCACATGGGAAATTATACGATCGTCCGTTTGCGGACGTTTCGAGACTGGACAAGGAAGCAAAATTCGATAATATATATTTTAAACACTAGATTTACTAGAAAAAAAGAAAGAAAGAAAAAAAAACATACCTAAAAGTGCCATTCGATATTATGCAGAGTTTATTCTATCGACTTTTCAAATCATATCCCAGACGAATAATTGACTCTTATGTACTTTACTATCAAACGAGATGATGTCCTTTTGCACTTTTCTTCTTTTCGTTTCATTTGAATGTTTACACAAATGTTTGCTGTTAATGCTAAGATCGAAATTCTAATCAGATTAATCTACTCTTACTTCTGGAACACGTGAACGTGTCTCAGGAATTATATATGATCGATGGGTTTGTCAAACGTACGACGGCATTGTTGCTATTGATGGCGGAAGAAAGAAAGACCGTTTTTATGCATGCCAATAGGCATGCGAGCAAGGAGAAAGGATACCAGCTGAAAAAATTTAAGCTAGTACACACGCCAGCCAGCCCGGCTAGCAGTTGCGTGGATACAATATGGTGCGCTAGCGCTCTAGATAGGTTGTAATGTGAAATGTGATAAATGTGGATTGGACCCAATTTGTGATTTTTTATAACTTTATATTGGAAAAGAGAAAATCTTACAAACGTTATACTATGAAATTTAATTATATTGAATTGTATGTCCTTCGACGAGCAAACTTGAAGGCAATCTTATTTTTTACTTTTTAAAGTAAACCATACTATACCACTTAGCTTTATATATAAACGAAATGTATTTAATATTTTAATATTGATGTGATTAGTGTAAAGAAACGCAGAGTCCCATAACTATACTACGTACAATATGTAGTTGATCCCAACACGTAAATACTTTCCATATTCAACTGTCGCCGCACACTTTGATGTACCGATTATAGTTTTATATTGAGATCTGCACACAACTCACCCACAAAAATATACTATTTCATTCCTTGATGACAATTAACTTAACTAGAAATATAAACGCAGTAACTAACCCGCAAATACCTTCAAACTTAAACACTTCCCGGCACTACAAGAAACTACAGCTTGCTCCATCATCAACAATCCGATCCTTTTTACACAGGCAGTATGCAATATAAAACTATTTACTTGTTGAATGCACAAATCGTAGCTTTGTTAAGTATCTAAACGTAAGGATAAGTTGTGTTAGTTCAGTACGATCTAAAAAAAAAATAGTAAATGTGACATGAAAGCAAACCAACAATAAATTGTAGTGAAATTAGGATAAATCTACAAGCAATGCAAGATATAAAAGCAATCTTGGACGCAAATTATGAAGAAATATTATATTAACTTGTTGTCGCGAGATAATGTGCGCCAGGTAACATCAATAAGGACCTATTAGAATATTTTCTACCTTGCAATGTATGTCTCTTTGTTTGTGATTATTATAAATGCATATCTTGTTCCGCCCCTCCCTTCCTGTACTACCGGTTGTAATATGTACTATGTATGATTCTTAGCAATACTATACTATTATGTTTCTATGTTGGAAAATTACAATAAAAAATTTGTCTTATTTCCCCAAATAAAAGATGTGTTTTATTGAAGGAAGTGTGGATGCATGTGAAGATTTTTGTAAAGAGAATTCATTTCAGAATTGCTGGCTACCTTTTTCGTATTTAATTTTAAATGGAAATGGCCAATGAGTTCCATTATAAATGGTTGGAATAAACTACGATCGTAGCAAAGCGGATGGGGAGAGGGTATGACAAGGGTTTGATCCCCTTCATCCCCTTTTTTTAGATGAGTATGATCATTTTATTTGAATTCATCCTATATATACTACTGTGTACAAATATGCACCGGAATTTTGTTGTAATTTTTGAAACTTTTATTTATTCTTCAAAACCAATTTCATTCCCTTCAAAATAATCTCCTTCGGCTCCAATGCACTTATGCCAACGGGTTTTCCATTCATCAAAACACTTGAAAAAGTCTTCTTTCGATATTGCTATGAATACCTTCTTCGATTCGGCTTCAAACTCTTCTATCGTGTCCATGGAGCGGTCTCTTGAGCTAATCGAATAGCCAGAAGTCACACGGTGCAAAATCAGGCGAATACGGTGGTTGCGGAACGATATGGGTGGAATTTTTGGCGAAACGGTCACAACGAACGAGCGCAGTGTGAGATGGTGCATTATCATGGTGGAAAACCAAGAATTGTCTCCCAATAAATCCCGTATTTTGAGACGCACAACTTCACGCAAACGACGCATGACACTCAAAAAGTATTCATTGTTGACAGTTTGACTGCTAAGAAGGAATTCATAATGCACCACACCACGATAATCGAAGAAAACTGTCAACATGACCTTGATTTTCAAGCGACTTTGGCGCGATCTTTTCGGTCTTGTCTCACCTTTGGCACGTTATTCGCTTGATTGATCGGTTATTTCCGGTTGTAAGCATAGATCCAAGTCTCATCTCCCGTAATCATGCATTTCAGCTTATCCTGATAGTCGGAAAGCATCATTTGACACACTTCAACACGACGCTGTTTTTCCATGAAATTGAGCATTTTTGACACCAATCGCGATTTGACTTTTCTGAGGCACAGAACATGTTTTAACATGGTGTTTACTGACCCATTTTAAATTCCAACAGCATCAGCAAGCTCTTTAGTAGTCAATCGACGATTTTTCAGCACCAATTCTTTGATTTGCGTAACGTGATGTTCATCAGTTGATATTCTTGGTCGTCTTTGATGTGGTTCGTCTTCAACGCCTTCAACGACCCTCTTTGAACATTTTATGCCATTAATACACTTGTGTTTTAGACATGGCCTGTTCACCGAAGGGCCTTTGCGACAACTGAGCGTTTCAGCAGCAGAAATTTCATTCCGAACACAAAATTTAATTGAACTTGTTTGTTGAATATTTTCGGACATGGTAGAAACCGAAAAAATCACTACTGGCTGTTTACGAAAATAAGCGTAACTGCTCAACTGATAAAGATATTGCCGTGAATTTTGACACAGATGTCAGTGACAGTCCTTCCAACCTAAAAATAAAAAGATTTCTCCCTATCAAAAACCCCGCAAAATTTAAATTTAAAATTCCGAGTCATATTTGTACACAGTAGTACAGTAATACCCCGACTTACACTACTCCGTTTTACGCGAATTCGGAGATACGCGGTTTTTCTCATTATTGATTTATCTTTAAAGACCAAAAAATGAGTTATTTGAACCTAACAATAAACGAAAAAAACTGTCTTTGGTGTGTAAACTGAATATTATCAATGACTTTGAATCGAAAATATTTTTTTTTGAATTGACAAAGAAATTTGACCTACCGGAATCAATCCGAACGGTTATAAAAAGTAAAGAAAAAATTACGGAAGCTGTAAAGGCTCTCAATCTTTGAATTCAAGCAATATTCGTAAACGTCACGGTGTTATCGCTCAGATGGAAACAATTATGGTGTGATAATCAAGTAAGGCTTGAAAATAGTCCTGTTGACCAAAACACAGTGTGCTTTCAAGCTAATCAGATTTTTGAGAGACTAAAAGAAGAAGCTGACAAGGTGGCCAAAAATGCAGAGTTTAAAGCTAGTAACGGCTGGTTCAGCCGATTGAAAAGTCGTTGTAATTGGCATAGCATCGCAAAAAATGGAGAGGCGGCAAGTGCTGACAAAGAAGCTGCGTCTCTTTATCCAGAAAAAAACTCAAGAAAATGATGGAAGATGGTGGCTACTCCAGCCAAACCATTTTCAATGTAGACAAAATGGGTCTTTTTTGGAAGAAAATGCTTAAAAAACTTTTATTGCGCGTCAAGAGAAAACCTTTCCAGGTTTTAAAGCCGCCAAAGATCGATTGACAGTGATGGTCGGTGCGAATGCAGCTGGTGATTGTAAATTGAAACTTCTCTTAGTTTATCGCTCAGAATGGCCAAGAGCCTTAAAAAAACAAATCTGAAGCTGGTTTTCCTGTCATTTGGAAATCTAATCCGAAAGCTTGGATGACAGCTTGTCTTTTTGAAGACTGGTTTGGTCATCATTTGATTCCTGAAGTCGAACGTTATTGCTACTAATTAACAATGCACCAGGTCATCCTCCTACAACTCTAATTAATTTCGATCCACGGGTGGAAGTTGTATTTTTGCCACCAAACACTACCAGCTTGCTTCAACCAATAGGCCAGGGAGTCATTAAAACATTTAAAGCTTACTACAAAAGGCGATCATTTGCACATCTAAATGCAGCTATGAGACAAAATAGCGAGCTTTCTGTTAAAGACTTTTTAGATGCTGTAAGAATTATTGGACAAACGTGGAATGAGGTTTCACAAAAAAAAACTTTGAATGGCGCCTCGAAAATGTTGTGTCCATTTTCTCATCACAGAAACCAAAGGAAAATGAGCCTCAGATCCTGAACAAATCGATGGTATAATTAAGTAAGTGGTCGATATTGAATTAAATTTAGAGGTGGGTGATGATGACGTCCAAGAATTGCTGGATTCACACAATCAAGAGCTAACAATTGACGAGCTTATAGAAATGCGTGAGCACGATCAAGACGTTGAGCAAACTGATTCGCTAGAGCCAGTTGAATTGGAAAATGAAATGACGATTTCAAACTTAACAAAAGGTTTCGGTATAATTGAAAAGGGGTTAAAGTTTTTAGAAAAAATATATTCCAATGAAGAGTGCGTTTCCACTACAAAACGGAAAATAAAAAAGTTACTGGCATGCTACGAGGAAATTTTACGTGAGAAGAAGAAAAACTTAACTCGTTTGACGACATTGTTAGACTATATGAAGCCTTCGACATCAAAATAACTTCGGTTTACGTCGTTTTATTTATAATAATGAAAATTGTTTTTATTGTCTTTATTTTTTTAAACATGTTTCTTTGAAATTATTGTTTTATTTAGACTCTGGTCCCGATTACACAGACTTGGTATGTATTTATATGCAAAGTTGATCCCCGACTTACGCGAATTTGACTTACACGGCTATCGCCTATCGCGTAAGTTCTGGGTATTACTGTGCTTTAATAATAATAAATAATACTAGTAATTGATTTCACCTTCACAAAATACTACGTGTTGTTTTTTTATAAAAGAAAAACTTCCTTTTAATTTTGTGTATCTTTATTTGGATTCGTGATCGATTTTCGACCGTAATCGTTCGGTCTTCCTCGCTGAGGAATAATAAATAAGCCACGAGGTACAATCCTTGAGGTCCAAACGGACAACTGCCCAGTAATATAGAGTGTTTTTTAGAGGTATAAAACTTCCGATAGGGATATTTTCCATTGTAGCTATCAAATGTCGCTATCATTTTGACAAGATGTTTAATTTACTTTGGCAAATTTCCATGCCAACACTTACGCCCGAATAATGTTTCAAAATTATGGAAATTTATTTCTGAAATTCGCGTTCTATGCGCCAAACTTATAAAACACTTCGTCCAATTTGTGGTGCTCAAAATTGTCCATCTGAGTAGCTCATACGTAATATGATAGAAAGATTCATGTCCACGTGTACTCTTCTGGGCAATATTCATCCAACTGAAGCTCGTACATTGCGTACCGAGGCAGCTATCGTTTCTGCCGAATCTATACGAGTAGTGTGACAGAGGATCCAAATTGATCGATTCGGCGCCGTTCTCAGCATATTGGCCTCTGTCCGTTCGCTACATGGAAAATTTTGAGAAAAACGCTTGGACTAAAGCCTTATAAGATCCAAAAAGTGCAGCAATTGAAGCCATTGGACTATCATTTGCGTCGTAAGTTCGGAGAATGGGCTGAGAATCAGTTGGAATTTGAACCGCATTCGTACCGTCAAACCATATTCAGCGATAGGTCTCATTTCTGGCTTAATGGGTTCGTAAATAAGCAAAATTACGGTTTTTGGTGTAAGTATCATCCTCAAGAGACTGCGGAATCCCCTTTACATTTCGAAAAGTCACTGTATGATGCAGTTTACATGCCAGCGGCATAATTGGTCCTTTCTATTTCAAATATTAAGATGGATCTAACGTTACCGTCAATGGCGCTCACTACCGACAAATGATTCGTAATTTTTTGAATCCCAACATCAATGCTAATCGTCTGAGGGACAAATGGTTCCAAAAGGATGGTGCAATATGCCATACAGCCATTACTTTGTTGGGCAGCACCATTGGTGAACGAGTCATCTTAAGAAATGTACCTGCGAACTGACCGCCTATATCATGTAATTTGACTCCAGTTGACTACTTTTTGTGAGAGTACGTCAAATCACTTGTCTATTCTGATAAACCAGCAACTATTGATGACTTCGTAGCCAACATTCGACGTGTTATTGGCGATATAAGGGTGGCTTGCTGGAAAAAATGCTGCGAAATTGGGCCGAAAGGTTGGCCTTCCTAAGACGCAGTCGCAAAAGCTTATGATTTAGAAAAGTATTGACTACCATTATATATGTACTATTACACCATTTTATCTTAGAAACACAAATAATGCTTTCTTAATTTGAAGTTAATCATAAAAAAACGTGCAACATGCAGTAAAAATACAATGTCTGATTATATGTCAAACATACAAAATCTTACGTAAAGTAAATGAAGAAGTCACTGAAACTTTATGAACCCTTACAACGAATGAATGCCAAAGGTTTGATTTGGTTTTAAATTTTAAGCAGTTTTTTTCATTAAGATATAAAACTCTAGTATGAAAATTATTGAAAATCTGCTCAAATCATGCAAATATTAATACGCTTTGATTAACACGATATCAATGCCATTAGGATATGACGGATCATGTAATATTCTTCGTATCGATCCTTTATTCATTGTAACACTTAATGTTTTATTTATATTTTATTAAAATTTGTTTTTTTTTGATTATTAAATAAATTTCTACTGATTTTTTCCACCAAACCTGTTTTTAGTATCAGAATTTTATATGCATTGATTGCTAGGAGTACAAGTAAGACGAAAAAACCTAAATTTTTCCAATTTTTTTTATTAAATTAAAAAATAGCATTTAATATTTTCAAAATTTAATGGGATCATAAATATCCTAATTCCCATCGATTGATATCGTTTCGACGTCCTACGTTTGGTTCGCGAGATACGGTATATGACGAAAATAACCTTGAAACCAAAAAACCAGCTGATCGAAGTTTTTCAGGATCTAATCAACTCGTGAGATTGCATATAAGCTTCGATTAACACCTTATCAAACTCGATACTATTTTTTTTACGTGAGTTATGCTCGTAGAAAAACTGTCCAAGAACATACGTACCTACATTCACATACACACACACAGACTTCTTTCCAAAAATACTTTAATTATATTCTAAGGACCACAAAACGATATGAAAATATGTTGAAAATTTCAATTTGAATTTTCGGGGCGATTAAAAGAACTTCCAATATACTGGGAAATCAAAAATACTTCTTGCAGGAACGACATTCGAAGTAATTTACAATCAGCTCCACAAAAATCAGGACTAAAGATTAAGTCAGTATGAAATAAAATCATAAACATACATCTGAACTATAAATCGAATTAAAACGATTCTTCAACAAACTAATTAGGCACTATTGTTACGTTCGCCACGCAACATGATCGACCCACAAACTCATACGGGCAAAAAATGGGACTGCCCTGTTCTTGAAGACCCCAAACCATCGTGTAGGTAAACGCTGTCTTTTGAAAATTGATAATGTTACGTTCGCCACTTCACCCAACCAAGTTATTAATGAATTTTATTGTTATTAATGAATTATATTATAGGCAGTAGGCCAATTTAGGCTAGAGGTTTGAATTATATAAATACAGAGGAGATGTATGTATGTTAAGGATATTGGATTAGATAGCTAAGTCGGTAGTAGGGTTTTTATGGAAAGTGTTCCTGACCGTGCGCGCAAGGCTACGTAATTTAGGTATCTTCAACAGCAAAATCCATTACAGTCAACGTCACAGACCCTGCAGATAAGTTGCCAGCAATCACAACAACAAACAACGCTCACATAATCGCCGCAACAGATCCAAATCCAGGCTCCGCCCGGTCTAAGATACGCCAATGAAGTCTATTATGCGCCTGTGATACCTACAACCATTTGCACTTGCAATTCACCATGGTTAACGACTGCCACGATTATTTCACCAGCACTCCAACCACATCCCACAAGCAACAGCCACATCCCCCCGCTCCGAGATGCAACGCCCTGGTCAATCGCACGAAGCTTGAATCGCCGACTAACGTGCGTCGACAAAACCGGTCACAAAGCTAGGAAATCTTCGATGAGGTCAGCAAACTCGGTGGGCTGTTGACCGTCGATGCGTCAAACGGGATCGGGGACTCGCATAAATATCGCCGGGAGAACAGCTGGCGGGACTTTTTGGGTGCGAATCTTGGACGGTGCGGTGCTGAGTTTCGTGTGAAGCTGGTTTTTTTGGTTGGAAGCTGTTCTTGTGCGTATCGCAAGGAAGGCAAGAAGTTAGAGCGGTTGCGTGAAGCGAATTAAGAAGGAAGACGTCGACGAAGCTAGAGGAGAAGCGGAAACGACGCGCAGCGAAAGGAGTCGCGGAAAGCAGCCTTCAGAATAAGTAAGGCCGAACAAGAATTGTAAGTAGAATTAAGTATATATAGATAAGGATAGATAGGTAGGTTTGAAATTGAAAAAAATAGTGCCTTAAGAATAATGAAAGTGTGTTAACTGTGTGAAATGGCGAAGCGGAAATCGCATTTTCGGCTCTTGGGTGCGTCTGTCCCAAATTTTCTATTCGGCCGGTTTGGTTTTGGGTCGTCGCGAATCCTGTTCCCGTTTCTAGATTCGTGGACAGGGCAGCCCCGGCGCGGAAACGGGCGCTCTTTTAAAAATATATTCCCACACCCCTCTTTGCGGGTTTAAGCCGGGTGGGACTGTTCAAACCGTGGCCAGGATTGGCTGCGGTGCAGTGGTGAACGTTACAGGAATTAAAGTTGTAACACTATCCTTTATACCGATTCTTATCGTCTGGGAAGTACTATATACTAAAATTTGAATATGGACAATTAATGAAAATTGATGGAACGAGTGATTTGAAGGAAAAAGAGGTTGTTTTATCCGACGAAAGACAGGAGCTGTTCGGTTTCTTCTTGAAGACTCCCACCTTTCAACCTTAAAAAAATGTTTGTAGCACAGACGCTCCATTCAAAAAATTTAGAATAAATAAGTAATTTCGGCGACTACTTTTGACTATGTAAAATTTGTTTTTGATAGTAGACTTTTATTTTGAATCGCCGCGTGGTTGGAGCCATGAAACATTCACAATGAAATCCGAATATTATCCTTCACAAATTTTACAAACGTTTCTCCAACTTGCTCCCAATAAAACGTACTCATGAAACCTGCTTGCTCAGTTAGATTTGTACTTTATTGACTATTCAACTGTTCGCTATGCTTCAACAATAATATTTCCTAGTGATTCGAGTTGTGATGCCAATGGCAAGCTGCAGTTGAAAATATACAAAATACCAGTAACACATTTGCTATATTCTAGTTTGGTGTAATTAAAACCAATAAGTAAGCTGCATTGCACCGTCCCGCGTCTTCTGCGTGTCCATGACGCTCATTTGGCGCACCAAGCGCTTCATGGATTGGCGCCGGGGACGACCAGTCTCTAAGGGTGTGCGCTCCGAGCTCTCTAACGACGTGCTGGCCTGCGCAAACGTCGGGGTAGTGTTGTTCAACTCCAGAGCGACGTCCATGCTATTATCTGTTACCACATCAAAATTTTCATATGATCCTTGACGCGACGATTGGTCCGGCCTAAAAAAGAATAAACGAAATCACTACAGCAAACTTCAGCTTTTAATCGGATACTTTATTGGGATGCAACGAAAGCATTCCTCCATCGTCCAATCCTTGCCGAATTCTTCTCCTTCCTCCAACGTTTGCGGTAGACGATGATGTAGAGTTTCCGGCAAGCGCAAGCCAGTAAAGCCTCCCAGGACTGAAACACATCCCATAATGACGAGTGGCAAGCGAAGGTTGTCCTTGCCCTGTGCAATTGTGGTTAGAGTTTACTACACTCTCCGCATTCTAAAAGTCAAGCAACTGGAGAAGTGAGTCTTACCAAGTATGTGATGAACGGTATAACGATCAGTCCCAGACCTCCTATGTAACTTGATGTTCCTATTCCGATACCTCGCACCTGCGTAGGGTATAGTTCTCCAGCGAAAGGGTAGATGATCAAAAATGACGCCGAAAGCATAGCTTTGGACACGAGAAACAAGTAGAGAGTCTCCATGTCTGCGTCGCTTGGAAGGATCACTGTTATGATGCAGCTGATACCTCTGGAAAAAAAATAAAAGCGAAGTATTTCTTCTGCTCATCAATACCACACTCTTCAATAAAATGTACTTTATTAGTACGTTTGTGGACACTTTTTTCTACGAGCATAACTCACGTAAACAAACTTGTATCGACTTCGTTGAGGTGTCAATCGAAGCGTCTTTGCAATCTTAAGAGCTGATTAGTTTTTGGGAAACTTCGGTCGGGGGTTTGCTGATTTGACCCTTTGAAGGTCATTTCTGTCATGCGTTATATCTCGCGAACCAAACATACGATTTGCATGATTGAGGCGTCAATCGACGTGTATTAAAATTCGTGTGAATCGATTACATTTTGAAAAAAATTGTTGCAGCCGTTTTTTAATTTAAGAAAAAAAAGTGCAAAAAATTAAGGTTTTTTTTATAAACAATAAATTTTCAACCTGATGTACGAAACACAGTATACAATTTTTATAAAATTTATACATTTCAAGTAATGTTTGTAAAAACAACATCAAAACCTTTTCTCATGATTACGTAAAAATATAAATAAAAAATAAAAATTCATTAACAGGCATCATGATCTTCAAGGTTATATCTGTCATGCGTTATATCTCGCGAACCAAACATAGAATTTGCATTATTAAGGTGTCAATGAACGCGTAT
The DNA here is from genome assembly GCA_963942545.1 of Oxycera nigricornis. Taxonomy (NCBI): domain Eukaryota; kingdom Metazoa; phylum Arthropoda; class Insecta; order Diptera; family Stratiomyidae; genus Oxycera; species Oxycera nigricornis. Next base: position 80,088,592 of record OZ012661.1, read on the forward strand.
TAATACTTTTGTAAATCTGCTGTATTTTTAAAAAAAATCGTTAGAGCCGTTTTTTAATTTAAGAAAAAAAAAAGTGAAAAAAATTAGGTTTTTTTCATAAACAATAAATTTTTAACCTGATTTGCGAAATGTAGTAGACAATGTTTATAAAATTTACATACTCCAAACAATGCTTGTAGAAAAATCATCAAAGCTTTTTTCACGATCAAGTAAAAAATTAAATTAAAAATAAAAAATCATTTTTATCATTCACTATATCTCACGAACCAGATATAAGATTTGCATCTTTAAGGTGTAAGTTGACGTGTATTTACATCTTTGTGAAGTTTTTAACATTATAAAAACTCGTTTCAGCCTTTTTTTAATTTAATAGAAGAAAATGCGAAAAAATATATTTTTTTCATAAAAAATATTTTTTAACCTGATTTGCACAGCACAGTAATAACTGTTTTTAAAATTTATACATTCTTATCAGGTTTTGAAGAGAAACCGGAAAAATTTTATTCCATGATTATGAAAAAAACTAAATTAAAAATAAAAAAATCATTCAAAGTTACCATGTAAAGAGGGTTCATACGAATGCTATTACTTTATATCTTTTATTCTAAAAAAATGTAAATTCAATCAAAGTTGTAAAGTATTGCGGAATTTGAGCAGGTTTTTGATAGTTTTAATAGTCTTTTAATTAAAAAAAACCGCTTAAATTTTGAAACCAACAAAAATTTTCAAGACCGAAAAGGCCCCCACCGATTGATCCGCGTGAATATTCAATCTGTCCTCTTCGACCAAAAACCTTACGTAATCAATGGACCCTTCCGTAGACGATTTGATTCATATGAATTCATTCCTATTACTGCTATGAATATACCTCTCATTGTTGTAATGTTGTTGATGTTTATGTAGATATTACTGGGAAGTTGACCGTGTGGACCTCAAGGGTCGCACCTTGCGGCTTGTTTAAAATGGTCATCACGCGACAAAATCTCTTCAAGGAGAGTTATAACAAAAACTGCATTCATTTTGCTAGCGCTCTTTTGTGCTTCAAGCAGCGATGTGAAAATAACAAATAACGTACAAAAGGTCCCCACTGATTGATTGATCAAATCAATCTACCCGCATCCACCAAAAGCCTTACGTAATCAATGGATACTCCCGTAGATGATATGATTAATATTAACTCATTCCTGTTACTGCTTCCTGAATACCTTTCATTATTATTATTTAAAGTAGTATTATTTTCGAAATTATTATTGTTTCATATTTTTAATGTTTATCTAGAAATTACTGGGAAGTTGACCGTGTGGACCTCAAGGGTCGCACTTCGAGGCTTGTTTCCTATTGGTCTTGAAAAATTTTGTATATGCAGTCAAAAATAGGTGCAATTGCATGTAAAAAGTAAAATGTATTACACATGTTGATGGTTATTGAAATCTTACGATTACTAAAAAATGAATCTACTAAAAACTACAATTTTTTATCTGATGAAGGCTTTTTAAAGCATATGATCTTGCAAGGTATTGACTACAAAACATTTTACCATTCAAAGCGTTGATACCGCAAATGCAAATTTGATTGAAATTTAGTTGGTTTTCAAAATTTAAGCGGTTTTTTTAATTAAAAGACTATAAAATTTATTAAAAATCTGCTCAAATTATGCGAATATTTTAGAACTTTAATTGAATTTACAACAATTTTTTTAGAATAAGAGATATAAAGTAATATCATTCGTATGAACCGTCTTTACATGGTAACTTTGAATGATTTTTTATTTTTAATTTAGTTTTTTCATAATCATAGAAATAATTGTTGATGGTTTCTTTTCAAAACCTGATAAAAATGTATAAATTTTATAAACATTCATTACTGTGTTGTGCAAATCAGGTTAAAAAAATATTTTTTATGAAAAAACCATAATTTTTCGCATTTTCTTCTAATAAATTTAAAAACCGGCTGAAACTAATTTCTATGATGTTAAAAAAATCACTAAGATGTTAATACACGTCGATTGACTTCTTAATGATGCAAATATTATATCTGGTTCGTGAGATATAGTGAATGACAGAAATGACCTTGAAGATCATGATGACTGTTAATGATTTTTTTTTTGTGGTCATGAGTACAAGTTTTGATGTTAATTTTACAAACATTACTTGGAGTATATAAATTTTATAAACATTAATTACTGTCTTTCGCTAATTAGGTTAAAAATTTATTGTTTATGAAAAAACCTACTTTTTTGCACTTTTTTTATTCGAATTAAAAAACGGCTCCAACGATTTATTTTCAAAATTTGATAGATTCACACAAATATTAATACGCGTCGAGTGACACATTAACGATGCAAATGGTATGTTTGGTTCGCGAGATATAACGCAAGACAGAAATGACCTTCAAAGGGGCAAAACAACAAACTCCCCGACCGAACTTTCCCAAAAACTAATCAGCTCTTAAGATTGCAAAGACGCTTCGATTGACTTCTCAACGAAGTCGATACGACTTTGTTTACATGAGTTATGCTCGTAGAAAAAAGTGTCCACGAACGTTCGTACGTACACACACACATATATATCTCCCTTTCTAAAAACACTTTATATATACTCCATAGACCTCAAAACGTAAAGAAATGTTGAAAATTTCAATTTCGATTTTCGAGGCGATTATAAGAACTTCCCATATACTGGGAAGTTAATAAAGAGAAGGTGTAAGTATTTTCGTAATGCTTTTATTCTTGCTTCACCGCAATACAGTCCAGCTCTGCTTGCACGAACTTTCAAAACACTAAGGTTATTTAATTTGCCTCCCTTCCAACATTTTGTGTGATAATTATAAAGTGAAATTCCGCCACTAAATTTTCGATTATAAGGCCTGGCATAACTCATTTCGTTTCCCATCTGTATAAACAAATACTTATGTATTGTTCTTAAATTTTAAGGCCGAAAATTGCCGAAGTATAATCAAAAATATTAATAAAATTTATCATGTGAAAAGTAGATAACTTACCCCATAATCATTAACAAACACATTGGCCATCGTCGTCCCCATCGGTCCATGACAAGCCAGCAAACAACATAGCTGGGAATTTCTACGAGCGATGAAAGTAAAAAACTTAAATATTGGTTGCTTCCCAGAGATGGTCCATAGTAGCTAAGGCCCAAATACACGGTCTCATTAGCGAACCAATTCAATGTAATCAGAATGGTTTTAAGCCGCATATTTGGTGTCCTAATAATACAAAATGATTAGCCACTGGCCGAATTGCTCAATACAAAACATCCTTACTTGCACAAATCGAACGCTCCAACAGTCTCCTCCTTTTTCCGAACCTTCCGAGTTTTCTCAAACTCCACCCGCGCCTGTAACTTCTCCTTGAACGCAGAAGGAAACTGCTTTTGATTGACTCTGGACATTTTCTCAAGGATCTCTAGCGCTTTCTCCAGCCTACCTTTCATTAGTAGCCATCTAGGTGATTCTGGCATGATGAACATGTACAGAAAGTAAGCCAGAAATGGAGTGGATGTGTAGAGAGCAAGGTGGACCCAATCCCTTACAAGATATGTTATGCCTGCTAACAACATCAAACCAAACGTATAGAAAGTGCACGTCATGACGGTCACGAACGAGCGATAGTTTGGTCCTACCAGTTCGAGGGCTAGAATTAAAAACAGAATATGCTACATTAACATTTCGAGACGCAGCGGTAGACAAACGTCTTACAAATTATAAATGGAATCTGATAAACAGCAGGAATGGTAAGTCCAACAATGACTCTACTCGCAGCCCAAGTCCAAAAGTCCTTGCTTGCTGCTGTAATGAAGCTTCCCAGCAGTAAAGTAGCCAAACATGAGAAGTACGATATCCGTCTTCCGGCACGATCGTTGAGAAGCCCAAACAGGTAGACTCCAATAGGTCCTCCCACATTCAATGCAGCCAATCCAATGGTTGGGTAGATATCTCTGCCACAAACCAGGTCAAACTGAAAGCAGATCAGAAAGAAAGTTCGAGATTTTATTTTTTGCGGTTAAATTTCAGAAAAGGATTAAGACTTACATCGATAACAATGGAAGAGTTGACGGTAGTCGTGTTGTATTCCCAGCCATCTAAACAACTCTCTACATTCAGCGATGTGTTCAATGTAGTACTAAAATATCGACCATCTTGCAAAAACTCTTTCCAGTTGACCGCATATCGTGTACATTTGCTATAGACCTCAACTCCATCTTCCTAAAAGGAATTGTTTCTATTATGAACACAGGTACAAATGGATAAAAGAAATAAGCCAGGAGTGACAATTTTTAACCTAATAACTAATATTAATTTCAATTTTTTCCACGTAAAACGAATTTGTATTCATTGGTAAAAGGCCTAAATAAAGAAAAGATGTGCGTGTTATGTTCTTAACATTTTTTTCCACTCATTCAATTACTTCTAAAAACACACTGAACTCGCACTATCAGTGTTACCATAAACCTTAAATTACTTTCACTAACACCTTAAATTAATTTCATTTCGATGTAAAATAAACCCTAAATATTCTTAACTAAGCCTATTCCTTCCATTATGGCCACATCAGTGGCGTACCCAGGGGGGGGGGGGGTTACGGGTTCAAACCCCCCCCCCCCCTTGAAGAAGAATTGAATGCTGAGTTGACTCTGTGGTACAGAAAGATAGGGCATCTTGAAATAGTAAACCGCCCAAAAACGGCCATAGATGGGTTAAGCATGTGTAATTCAAACATTATGCCGGAAATATCGAAATTGCTAGAAATATTGGCTGTTCTCCCAGTATCTACGTGTACAAACGAACGATCATTTTCAACATTACGACGACTAAAAACATACTTGCAAAATTCCACTAGCAATGAACGGCTAAATGGATTGGCACTTCTAAATATTCATAGAGATCTCACTCCATCTACAGAAGATGTGTTAAATGAGCTAATGAAAAAAAATTGTCGTTTAGATATTTCACTATAATTTCATCCGGCGAAGCGTTCTGTTTTACGCTTGGACATAAAATTTAAATCCCATTTTACACTGTTTCTCACCGTTACTTTAGATGAGTTTTGAATACTAAGTTTGTATCATTATCGGCATTTTAAAACTTTGATCACCTCGCGTAAATTTAAAAAATTCGAAGATTCGAATGTTATGGATTATATATCTCAAGCATATTTTTTTTCCAATGTTGGGAGGTGGAAATCTTCAAAAGATACGATCAGCTCCTGCGTCTCGGCATGCCGGATTTCTACCGACTAAAACCACTTCCGTTTCCTTCAATCATTCTCTCCATCAAAATTTAGTAACTCTCCGTATTTAAAATTTTAGGACATAGTACTTCCCAGACGATAAGAATCGGTATAAGGGATAGTACCAAATCTGTAAGTTTTTGTGTCCCTTTAGTTAGATTAATAGTTCAGACTATATGTTTATGAATTATTTCCTGTTGATTACATGTTTGGTTTTGAGTTTAGTTGAGCTGATTGTACTTGTGACTTACAGCGAAAGTTGGTCCTGAAAGAGATATTTTTTTAGTGTCGTTTTAAAGGAAGTTGGGTTCGCTATGTTTTTAATTTTGTCCGGTAGTGTATTGTAAAAGTTGGCTGCTTTGTTGAAGGGGTCTTCTTTTCGCCGATCAGTTCTGGCAAATGCTATAGCTATATTATTCATGTTTCTCATTCTGTAAGTGTTTTTCCCCTCAATTCTATCTAATTTCACAGCGGTATACTCATTACGGTGTAAATTCTTATGTATGAATTTAGCTCTTTCCATGAAAATCATGCCTTGCAGATTCAATTCTTGGGCTGTTTTGAATACTTCGCTCGTTGGAGTTGGCATAGGGAGATTGTAAATGGTTTTACACGCCTTCGTTACTAATATGGAGATGATCATGAGGTTACCTTTAGAGGTTTGGCTCCAATTCAAGATGCCGTAGGAAATTTTGGAAAGGAGATGCGCATACATAATTTGGATTTTGTTTTTCTTTGGAAAGAAGTAGAAGCGACGTAGAAGACCAATGAAGACCAGTGGCGAGGGGTGAAAAATTACTATGGGTAAGCCGATGATTTTCTAGCATCAGTTTTCACAGCTGATTCGCAAGCCGGGAACGCTACCGGCTTTTTGATTTGTTTCCATATCCTATTGAGGAAAACCGAGCTGCCATTCCAACAAACGGGAGTTGAATGCCCACGGCACTTTAAATTATTGATGAATTCGAGACTCGGAAAGCTTTGCTGCATCTCTTGCAGATGTTGATCGCTTTGCTGGCTATTATGGAACTATGAGGATATGTAGAATGAAGAGAATGGAGTATGATAGAATAAACACTGAGATCAAGTGGAACGATTGTGCATGTTTACAGTGATGCATGCAAGTAAATAAACACTTTATTCCCTTATAAAACTGAAGTGTTAGACATTTTTGGAATATATTTGGAAAGGGAAGCCGATGGGAATCGGCTTATATGAACGCCTCGCCACTGATGAAGACAGCAAGTTTTTTCCTTAGATCATTTATATGTGGAGTCCATAAGGCTTCGTCATTGCCTGGGAAGAGGTTGGTAAAAATAATAATCGATGGCGCAACCGCCAAAATTGGGCCTTCAGGCAATATTAGAGTTATTTCATTTACTTGTACAACGGAACATTAGGATGTGAAGTGGTCAGGAACACGCTCACCCGTGATTATTACCCTCACAGCTGAGTGAAATGATAGTGCGGCATCAAATCTCATTTCCGAAAACTATTTGTCGACAAGGAGCCTTGAACTAGCGTTAACCACTAAGTCACCCACTTTAACAATTATTCGCCGAGACACTTTGGAACGTGGGAGTTGAGTGTGATTCAGTATCTCTACGCAATTAGATCTTTCATCTATTTCACAGTAAAACCCATATGGGCCTGATTTACGGCCTATGGTGCTTTAGAGATCTCAGCTAGGGGTGATACGGGCATAATTTGCACAAATTAGATCCATGTGTGCCGTTATCTTTTACTTATTGTATGAAGCCTAGCAATTTTATATATAGATAAAGAGTTGGTAGGAACATTAGAATATGGTCACCTGATTGAAAGTTTTCGAAGTAAAATTCCATAAAAGTGTAATTTATTTAATTCGCACCCATATCTTAGTAGCAACAGTTATATTTTTGAATGTTTCTTTCTATCTTTGATCAGAACCCTCAAAAAATGAATTGTTTTATTTTGTCATATGATTTGTAATCTGAGGATTAGGCCTATTGGGGACACCTCATTAAAAAAAACGCGTACAAAAAGTCTACCTCCTGCGTTACGTGGAAATGATGACAAATTTGCTTGAGAGCGCAGAGTTGCTTCCCTGCATGGGGTGCAAACAAGCTTAGCCAGCCCTGATTACGATAATACTCTGTCTGTGCTTAGTGACAGTTCACTTTCCCACGGCATTTACTTCATTGGTTGCTTTCTTTTCTGGCCTGTAGGTATTGAAGGCGTTTCAATATATGTACTTGCAAACATGCATATACACTTTACGGTTCCAAAGAAGTATACAGATACAGTGTAGATTCTTTCACACATTAAGCGCATAATTTTATAATTTGAATGAAAATATCATGAATGATTCAAGTAAATGAAACCAGACATGCAATCGGGCTAAAGTCTGCCAGAATTATTTTTGGAGGACTCCAACTTTGACCGTTGAAAAAGTATGATTAAGTATGATTACATAATTATATCTTCATATCTACACCGAAGCACTAGCAAACGTAGCTAGTCAAGACTTCAAAAATATGACCCCCCCTTATCAAAATTCTGGGTACGCTACTGGGCCACATTGTTGCATTTTCGAAATGAAAATGTACAAATAATAATAAATTGTAATAAAAAATTGATTAAATTTTTGTTTGGAAAACTATCCCTAAACAATGTTATTTTTCCCTAATATGCGAGGAAAACTCCTTTATATAAAATAGGTTGGAAACGCTGATCATCACTGTGTGGCACTGTCCGTTCACTTATATACCATCTATTCGAGTCTGCAAAATTTCGCTTCATTCCACCCGACGATAAATGTAGCCACTTGTACCTTTATTACAAGCAAAACACAACTCAACAGTTTCTTTAACTCTTGTAGATGTAAATGTTAACCCAGGATAATTATGTGTCTGTATTTATAGATTGTCCATAGGGCGTAAGACGAATCCCATAATCTTGACTTAATTCACCGAAAATACTGGTCACTTATTTTAATCGACTATCAGTCTAACTTTGTTAGAATAAAATATAAACCACGGTTTGTGGCTCTGTGTTTTGAAATTCTCATACTATGAATTCAGCTTAGGTCATCTTGGTATACCATTAATACAATAACGCTACTATACTCATCTGATAACACACTTGTGTGATCAAAACTCGAGCTTGGTATAGTGGAAGGTATGTTTAAATAATTTTTTACTCTATCTACTGGCATTGCGAGAATTTTTCTTGGGTTAAACTTCGGAGGGACCAACCTACCAGCTCGAATAAAAAACAGATATTTGGCCTTGATCGCATTTTTCTGGTAATAAGAGTCAATAATAGATGATCCGTTGATACAAAATACATGAATTTTCCATTACAAATATGAACTTTTTTAGCTTCCCAATATATGAAAAGTTTTTTATGAAAATAAAAACACGATACTGTGAAAACTATTGAAAATCTGCTCAAATTGTGCAAATATTAATAAACTTTGATTGACTCACAACAATGTCTTCAGAATAAGAGTTATCAGGTATGATCATTCGTATGAACCCTTTGGTATGATGACTTTGAATGATTTTTTATTTTTTATTTGATTTTTTGATAATCATGGCAGAAAGTTTTGCTGGTTTTGCTACAAAAACTGATAAGAGTTTATAAATTTTATAAACATTCATTACTGTGTTGTGCAAATCAGGTTACAAATTTATTTTTTATGGAAAAACCCTATATTTTTTATAAATTTAAAAACATCACAAAAATGTTAATACACGTCGATTGACACCTTAATGATGCAAATATTATATTCAGTTCGCGAGATATAGTGAAAGATTTAAATGACCTTGAAGATCATGATGACTGTTAACGATTTTTTTATTTTTTATGTGATTTATTTTTGTGATCAAGAGAAATGGTCTGCTGGTTTTGTTACGAAAACTGTTTGGAGTATATAAATTTTATAAACATTGGTTACTATCTTTTGCAAGTCAAGTTAAAAATTTATTGTTTATGAAAAAACCTAATTTTTGCACTTTTTTTTAATAAATTAAAAGCGGCTACAATGTTTTTTCCAAAACTTGATAGAATCACACAAACGCCAATACGCATCGATCGACACCTTATTTATGCAAATCGTATGTTTGGTTCGCGAGATATAGCGCATGACAAAAATGACCTTCAAAGGGTCAAAACAACAAAGCCCCCCGACCGAAGTGTCCCAAAAACTAATCATCTCTTAAGATTGCAAAGACGCTACGATTGACACCTCAACAAAGTCGATACGACGTTACTTACGCGAGTTTTGCTCGTAGAAAACTGTCCACGAACGTACGTACGTACGCACACACATACTCTCTTTCTATAAACACTTTACATATACTCTGAAGACCAAAAACTTCCCATATACTGGGCAGTTAATTAGAATTATTTTCAAAAAAAAAATTAACCAGATTTTCACTACACATTGATCAATGTCTATAGAATTTACATACTTTAAACAGTTTTTGTAAATTAAATTAAATTAAAAATAAAAAATTCAATGAAAGTCACTATATAAAAAGGGTCCATACGAATAATATTTGATGTCTCTTTTCCGAAAGATATCGGGGTTACGTCAATCAAGGCTCATTAATATTTGCATAATTTAAGCAGACTAATAATTTTCATAGTGTTATTTTTTATTTTAATGAAAAAACTGCTTAAAATTTAAAAAAACACAATCAAATGGTAAAATTCCGCTTACTCTAATGACGTGGTTTCTTAAAACGTAATTTAAACGTTTGTCAAGCATTGCTTTTCGAAATCAGATGTTTAATGTTCCCATCAAATAATTAAATAAATTACTTCTTAGTTTTTTTCTTACTTTCCAAAAACCTTTAATGCATTCATACGATTGATCCGGGTGAAGATTCAATCAATTCCTTGCAGTCTTACTTCTTTATTTTCTGATATCTAATTCTAAATTCAAATGCGAATGTCCTTTTATAGTAAAAACACGCAATGCAAACATCAGTAAAGAATTAATATAGGTAATGTTGTTATAATTACTTGGGGCTATATTAACTCTCCACTATGACACTAGAGGATACTCTATATATTGAGGCAAGTACCTTTTTAAACTTTAATTTTAGTTAACAGCATTAGAATTGGCGTTACCCAGTTTTTAATGAACAATTAATGTACAACTAAACTATTACCACTGGGAAGAATGTAACGTAGACATAGCTACCTAGATATAATGGCAACATCCAATGATTTAAAAGGGAGAACATAGTTCCTCTGTATATTTTAGAAAGGAGAGTGTTTAAATGTGAAAATTGTCCTAAATACTTATAACTGAAAAAATAGAAGCGTGATAGCGTACATCTATACATACAGTCGGTCACAGCTTAATTGATGTGAGTACTTAATACGAGGAAAATGCTTAAGAGCTGCTAGAATATGAGAGATGTTATTTATTAGTTTCAATGGGAAAAAAACACCACAAAATTACGTGATTTATCAGGGAAAAAATCAAATTCATTTTAAACTCACAAAATCACCTCACAGCTTAATAGACCAGGGCGGATATGTAAAATACGACTACTTTTGACTGTTGAGAGGAGACACACTGATTTTCTGTAGAAAAAGTTTTGGAGTACCTTGTATAACAATAATTGACTCAGCATCCCACTCAAAAAAGTCGGGAACATTATTAAATAAATCGAAATGTTTAAAAATTATATAAAAAACTCGATTTTTTCCTACATTTCTCACTTCTAACTTTAAAACGATTCACTTTAGAGCAAAGTTGTGAAGAAATGAAAGTTGCGTAATTTAATTTTCTATAAGATATGTTTGGTTAAAAATTTAACAAAAATTTACCCTTGCCGCAAAATATCAATAAATATAAAATGGGGGAAAAAGTGTTTTTTTTTTAATTTAATATTTTTACCACTTAGAATGCACTTAGGACTTGTTAAAAATTTACTGAGATACAATGCACACAAGCCGGCAAAAGCGTTTCGAGAAAAACACATTTAAAACAAATTACCAAAAACTAAGGGACACAGGGATACCAGAAAAAATACATCCTGTTTGTAATACCAGCTAAGATAGTTTCATAGAAAGACAGCTGCGTGGTCCCGCCCAGCTTGTCTGCGCTCCATTCAATAGGCCGTGCGATATACACGAGCGCGCTTCGTTTCATGCGTCGAAAATACAAGAAGGACTTCGAATATCGGTGTCAAACATTTTGAGCTAATGTGATACTCTGGAGTAGCTAAACTTTCGATTTCTGCAATAAAAAAGTCAATGTTTTGAACCGCCTAATGTGATTTCCCCCCTTCAGCATTTTCCTCGTATTAAGTACTCACACCATTTAAGGTACTAGTACACATTAAAAATTTCAAAATATCGATTTTTTGGCATTTTTCAACTTCTCGCACCTCTAAAAATGACCTCTTAAATATTTTGAAAAAAATCGAACGTTATAATAGTATTGGGTGTATACATTGAACACCGAACTTTTTTGGATGAAAATAATGCTGTATTTAAATTAATTAATAAATTTACATGTTATTCAAAATATTGTCCATGGCTTGTGATCAATTTTTCCCACCTTTCTGGTAGCAAATGAATTCTGCGTCGGGAAAAGGTTTCGTCCTTTGCGGCCAAGAAAGAATCAAGCCAATTTTTAATACTTTTTCCAGAAGTAAGGCGTATTCTAGTGAAGGCGTTTTGCAACGAACGAAATACATGGTAGTCGGATGGCGCTAGGTCTGGTGAATATGGCGGGTTAGATAAAACTTCCCAGCCACTATTGTCCAGGTAAATTTTGACCGTTATGGCAGCGTGTGGTCGAGCATTGTCATAATAGACTACAGACTCGTGCCTGGTCACACATTCCGGCGGTTTTTCTGCAAATGCTAGCTTTAAACGAATTAATTGTTATCGGTAGAGCTGTCTCGTAATGGTTTGAACTGCTTTCAACAACTCGTAGTGGATTGGTCCCTTCTGATCTCACCAAATACTGAGCATTACCTTAGAGCCGTGAATATTCGGCTTTGACATCGATGTTCCTGGTTGGCCGGGCTTCACATACGATTTCTTGCGCGTTGGATAATGTATTCATTTTTTCTTCTCTTGACCAGTGTGCCCTTTGTCCTTGATGTTGAAATCGACACTTCCGAAGCGTTTAAACCACTTAAAACATTGTGTTCTAGATAAAGCATCGTCACCATAAACATCCACCAGCAAACGATAACTTTCGGCAAAAGTTTTCTTGGCAAAAAAGTATCCCAACAAAACTTCCCGAAAATGCTGTTATTTTCGGTAATTTGCGAAATTTTCCATGAGGGTAAAAAACTTTTGCGCATGCAATGTTGGCAAATTGTCTTTATGGGTTTCACAGCTGACCGATGGTACTGTAAAATGACGTATGTGTTAATGGGGCCATTTGTTGTAAAATTTCGGTTTTCGATGCACACATCTAATATAAAATGGTTTTAAGTGCGTTCGTATTTTTGGCTACCGCCGGCCGCATGGCATCGACTGTGTATCTACTCTTTCTAAAATAGCGGTTTCTGCTATTCATTCATAATAGAAAACGAAATTTTCGTCTACTTACACGTTTCAGTATTTATTCTGACGTATAAGAAAGGTAGCAAAAAAATTTATAAAAACGGTACTAAAAAACGAAGCCAAACTTTAAACGCGATTTTCTCGAAATGACGTTTTTTCAAGTGGTCGCTAGTTAATCTCCGAACCTAACCAGCCGATTTAAATAAACTTTAGTGCATTTTATTTATTAAAATATTCCGCCAGACGATTCACCTCAATTAGATCAAAAGATTGGAAAAAGATTTGGCGTGCAAAAAATTACTGGAAATAGGGTGGATTTATCAAAATAAAATCAAAGCTCCGCAATTTTTTTCAATTTTTCATAAACGGTGGAGACTTGTCACGGAGTCATTAAAAACCTGTAAGAGTTTTCTGTTTCAGACTTGCAAATTTTGAGATTAATGCGATGGGGTGCTTTTCGAAGTGGCATCTTTGGCGTCTTCTATAAAATAGCTTTATAATGACAATTTTTTTAAAAAAATATTTTTTGTACTTTCAAAAGATACAGTGACTCCAAAAACTGTTCACGAAAATTAAATTGAATTTTTCAAATGTACAAAACAAATTGTGTTGTCAGTTGAATTTCAAAACTCAATTTTTTTCTTGTTCTTAATAGTATGTAGTCAACAAAAGTATAAACAAAATTAAATGATATTTCATCCTAAGCATGCAGCAAAATTATTTACTGTTCAAGGTTTGTGAACAGTTTTTTTGACCCAACTGAATAATTTTCGTTCCCAACGGATTAATACGTCGTATAACCTTCTTTTGCCTTTAAAACAGCCTGAATACGCTTAGGTATACTTTCAATTAAATTATTGAGTACCATGCTGTCTATTGTTGTCCAAGCGTGTTGGGTTACGTCCCATAACTCGTCTAGAGTTTTGGGCTGACTGACATTTGTTAATTTTCGCCTTTTCAGAATAGACGACAAATCCTCAATAGGATTTAAATCAGGTTACTGCGGTGGCCAGTCCATAGTCGTTATATCGATGTTTTTAAGGATTTTTTTTTGTAATTTTTGCAGTGTGTTTCGGTTCATTGTCCTGCATGGAAATTATGTCTTCCTTCTTGCAATCACACTTCTCCAAGCTGGGCAAAAGCGAGTCTTTTAGAATATCGATATGTAAGAAAAATATATTTTCCTCGGTTTAAATTTTACCGCGCTCTGTCGGTAAACTCGAAATCTATACGCGCGGCCGATATGCTTTGCGGATTTGTTCTAGAGAGAGACGACGTGCAGACGAAGTTCATTTGTTGTGAGAGGTTAAGTTAGAATTAAACTGATAATAATTTGATACAGAATAGGGAAATTGTCAATTTAGATAATAAACTTTAATTGTCGTTTCCTTGTTTTTACAGGTAAGATTTTATGTTTGTAATTAGCTTGTGAGATATGTAAATAGTGAATAAAAAAAAAGAAAACCTTGGTTTTACAGAGCAACAAAACATCGTTTATTTATTGTCAAATTCCCACAAAATAGAATTGATCTTATATCAGTATAATCAGTCGCCTTCATTATCCCGTTAATTCTCCTCAGAATTCCCAACCGAGTTTCTTTAAACAACCCCAAATTATCAAAGAACCAACACCACCAAATTTTGCTATCACACCCACGGGATTTGATTTACGAATTTCTTCCGCAATAGCTTTCGTTGTGCCACCGTTTATTTTTTTTGTCATCTAAACACCACAAAATGTTAAAATGTTTTATTAGAATCCTATGTAATTCACTCACTTTTGCACCTTTTTTATTTAAGGAAGAAACAAACCACAAAAAAATTCTATATTTTCTATAAAATTAGCTCTATTTATCCATCTATCTCTAAATATCGTGTAAGCCAAAAAACTGTTCACACTCAATTGATCACTATTAGGCTGCTCATAAGAAAATGATAGAAAATTCCACTGTTATTGTTTAATGAACAGATAAGCGGATATTCATAAAAAATATAGGTGCTGCCAGCATAGAATTTTCCGAACCCTTTCTATTGTTTAGATTAGGTAAAATCGTGAACAGTTTTTGGATTCACTAGATGTATTGTTGAAAAAAAAGTTGCATGCTCATATTCGATGAAGAAGCTGAGTGAAAAATTCATAAAAATTCGCTATTTTTTGACATTCTAATGTGTATGTGAATGATTGAGGCAACATTTTATTCTGGAAATTATTCTGACGCAATTCTGTAAGATTTATTGGTATGCATTTCGTCCATGATCCTTCCTATGTTAGAAAAACTATCAAACCGAAGTCGTCACTCACCGTCACAAGGGGAATCGAGATCTGTTTCCGTTCTTGCGATGTTAGATTACCAAGCTCGGGCACTTTGCACCAGTAGTCGTCGGGCATGTCCGACATAAACAATTGATTGAATGCACAAAACCCGCATGGAATGCAAGCGGGAAGGCAGATCCCGAACACCAGCAGCTTCTGGTAGCGTCCGAACTCGCCGATGGTCGGCAGCAGCTCATCGAGGTCGAAGGGCTCCTAGGACGGTCACCATATTGCACAACCAATTCCCAAGCCGACATTAATCGGGTCGCTCTAAATGGATAATTAAAAGCGAAACTACCACCCAAGCAAAATGCGGGCTAATCACTAGCGATTCACTCTACTTTCGCATCGGCCAACCAATTTTGTCGGGCCTACGCGACTAGGAAGCTAGCCTTTAGATTGATTATCTAAGCAACACTTAACGCAGTAACTAGCCACAAAGGGATTGGAAGCCAGGCAACAAGGGTTGGTACATTATTTTGGTCGTAGTCTTCGCACGGGTCCACACTCTCGTTGGTATAATTTTCCATGGCCACTAAAATTCGCGACTTGTACACTTTCGCACGGACATTGAGCAACTGTCCCAGTGTCGACTATATTGAACGGATTAGGGGAAACCCTATAAAAAGAGTTAACCTACATGAAAGTATGAATGAAATGTGTAGAAAAGTGCATGTGCATTTCTCGCGGCTCACCTTGGCGCGCTGGGAACGCTTTCCGGGCGGGAATTCATTTTCGCTTTATGGCTATAACAACAATAGGCAAGCATATCCTAGGGGGCTGTGTAGACTTTTTCGCGCGTTCTATCATTTAAAAAATCATTGTAATTACGCTAACGAAAGTCGCTTAAGCGGGAATAATAGCAAAGACATTCACGTTGATCAGAAACTAGTATTAAACCTAGAAATATGCTTAAATATGCTTGAAAGTTCAGTAAACATTGACAAAGTCACTACCTGTATTTCATCGAAAATTTCAAAGGAGGATGGACCACATGTTGTTAGGATTGTTGTCTCGGGAATGTTGATCATCAACAGGTAGTTCAGCTCGAGTTGGAAAATTTCTAAAAGTATTGCAATAACCCCCGAGTGCATTTTGGCTTACTTTTTGGAATTTTAAGTCACGAAAATTCGCTATTAATTAATTGCACACTTCGCTCTTAGTTATTAACACTATAATCAGACTATTTCACTTTTCTAATACATATACATACGCTTTAACTGGGTCCACTGGTCTTAACTCTTCAATATACTAGGTGTGCAACATCAAAACGGCTGTTTTTTTATTTAGCAAAACACAATAATTAACGCAGAAAAGTGAAGAATATTTTATTCGAAGTAATTGCCCTTGTTGGCTAAACATTTTTCCCATCTTTGGGGAAGACTGTGGAATCCACCCCAAAAGAATTCATCCCCTTTGGATAAGAACCACCCATCGAGCCATTTTTTAACATCTTCATAAGAATTGAAGTGCTGCTCAGCAAGCGCGTGTCCCATCGACGCAAACAAATGGTAGTCGGAAGGGGCCAGATCTGGAGAGTAGGACGGGTGGGGTAGCAACTCCCAGCCAAGTGCATCCAACGTATCCTGGACTAATCTTGCTGTGTGTGACGGTGCGTTGTCATGCTGGAAAATGATACCCTAATGCCGATCCGCGTATTCCGGTCTTTTTTTGCAGAATTCACGATCCAATTCGATGATTTGTTGTTGGTAGCGTTGAGTATTGATCGTTTCACCAGGTTTCAACAGTTCGTAGTAAACCATCCCCTTCTGGTCCCACACAGCATTGTCCTTTTCCCGAATTGATTTGGCCTAGCAGACGATGTTGAGCCATCAACGTTCGAGGATGTTTCTCAGCGTATGGTTTTGGACCAATACACAGTATAGAAAGAATATTAACCAAGGAAAAGTACGACATTTTAGGAAATATGTTGCCATTGGCTGAGTAGAATCTTTTTATTGTATGGAAGTTCCAGCACAACAAGGAATTTTCCGGAAGCTTATATTGGCGCTAAAGGGAAGTCTAATGGCGCCAAGGAGAAAACTTAGGGGGCTAAGGGGAGGATATGGGGAGTTTAAGGGGGCTAAGAGGGTGGTTGGGGAGGCTTTAATCGGACGGACACTGTTCGTTCACTCATACCTCATGCTTATGCGCGCGCAGTGCAGCTAGCCGTCGGTGTCATGCGCGACGCGGTGCGCATTTTAATCGAATAATGTTGAAATACGGAACAGTCTGTCCCGGTGGGACGTTTAAAATTATGCCTGAAATACGATATATCCCGGGAAATACGGGACGGACAACGCTATGAGATACTCAAGTACTTGCTGTTCAGGATAAGAGTTGCTAGTCGTCTTAAAGATAGAATCAACCACAGAATACTACAGCAAACGGGTTTTGTGGGCTGAGTTCAAAAACGATGGTTCTCCGCGAGCATGGTTATAGTGAAGGCACGTACACATCTGAGAAATTCAGAGGTTTTATAAAAGTAAAATAGCCTCTAGCCGCTCTCTCAACTTGGGCAAATTTAAAGTTGCGAAATGCAAGTTAATCGCCTTCCCGTCTAATATTCAATCAGCATCTGCTAAGCGTATTGAAAGTAATTCTAGGCACTACAAATACAGCAACAAGAAATAATTGAAAGTTGAAGATACCACAGACGAATTGGGAGCGTGTTCTCACATTTAAAACTCAGCAATTTTAATTGGGAAATCGGAAAGCGATGTGAACGCAAATATTACAACCATAGACTTAATTATTTACAAAACTATATTGAAAATTCATTTATCGATGAACTTACTAGGCACTTACTTCTAACTCCGCCCATGTGTCTAGTAAAAATGTTTGAGCTTTGCAACTATTTTTCAAATAATATATTCCTATCATGTTGAGTATTTTACCCAAGGCCCTACTTAATGAATTTTTAGATCCGCTACTGTACGGCCCTTATATGATCAAATACAAATAGGAAGTTATCTTTATGACGTCGAAAACTTCATATGCAAAGCTCCAGTAGTATTTTCGTAAGACATTTTAGAACAAATTTCATAAAATATTAGCCCCATTCTTTCAACAGCAGCATAAACATCTTTTTTATTTCCTTTTGCTTCGGTCTAACCACAGTATTCCATTGTTCTAACTAGACGCATTTTTCAACCTCACAATAAAACTAATCTTATTCTAAATAATATTATTTTTATTCAGTCCTCGATAGGTTGTCAATTGTTCGTTGATCACATGCTATTGAAAATGTGTGTTCATATTATATAAAAGTGAACAAATGAATGAATACACAGTTTGGCAGTCAAAAGTTTTATTCATACATCAAGTCGTACAAACTATCAGTCATACAAATGTAGGCAACCATACATTACTTTAGTCCTAGCATACCACTATTTTACTCTAGCATTTATACACAATTACCCTCACCAGACAGTAGAGTCGCGCAGCTCGCAAACACTAGTGATTTTTGGAATATACATGTTTTCAATTTTAAATTCGCCTCGGACAACCTTCCTGTCATTATTATATAGTTTGCAAAAACAATTTTTCAACGTTACTTAGCATATATTCCAAAAACCTTAAGATCAACAACATATATCACAAGACACAAGGAAACATTATTCAATGTTTGGTTGAGAAGGCTTGCTTGCACTGGCCTAAAAATTCCAACTTCAATTTAAAAAGGCAATGAGACAGTCAAGAAGCCTTCCCAAATCACAGACTCGTTACATTCGGAATTTTTTTCGATTTTTTCTTATTTTTTTTTATTAGTTTATGTTTTGATGAATTCCTTTCGCTCTGATTGATTTCTATTACGGATTCACTCACGCACTGTATTCCGATTCATCAAAAGTTTATTCTTACGCACATTGCAAAGATGAAAAACCTGCGATTTCCAACATGATTACTCTTGTAGTATTTCAATATCAGGGAATGTCAGAGCCTTGATTTTTCATCTTTACATATGCACCTCAGACTCATAGAACGACTCAGAGTACTCTCGCACTCGCCCTTTCTCGCCAGCGTTCGCTCATTTTTTATTCAATTTCAAACTGGAATGACATCATGTTAATGAGAACCATGACCTTAAGTATTCTTTCACACCTGTAAAAAAGAAACAGCGGTATTCAGAAAACAAAGCCAGTTTACGAAGCATCTTTTTTAACAATATGTAAATCTCAAAGGATACTTACAGGGAAGCAAGTCAATGGAAGCAAGCGCGCTTTCTTCCAATGAAAACCGCCACGTCGACGCATGCTTCAAATGATAAGAAATGAAGAAGAAAAATTTGAAACGGCCACAGATTACTCCACATCCAATATGCACTCCAACGCCCTGTGTGAACCAACTTTGCCTTTTTAAAACGACCAAGTTCATGTGGAAAGATTTAATCACTAATAGACGCTTTAGATTTTTTGTTGTATTTAGTCAACAGGTAGACTACAGGCCTAGACTTTGGCTATTTGAAAAGTTGACACTGAATAGCCGACACACGATTGTAGGTCTGAGCACTAGCCAGTGAACAGGAGACGCAAAAGGCAAAACTGGTTCTTATCGAGCCCTACATTCTTCTCAGCTCTCCTCAAGAGCCGTTTCAAATCCTTTCTAGAAACAATTTGCAGCAGACATTCGTTCGCATTCAAACTACTTTAAAACTTTGCAACTAAAAAAACATTCTCTTGTCATACACTAGCACTCTCATTTGATCTCACTATGAAGGTGAATAGTGTGCTTCGCAGCAAACAGACACCACACCGCAAAAACCATTTACTCAACACGCATAGTGCTTCAGTGTCATTGGTACGATTTTGATTCAAATGACCGACTCCCGCGTATCTCCTCATACATTCATTCTCATACTCGTTGCTAGCGCTTTGCCACTGCCTCAATCGCCCAACAAGCAAGTGGCGCCGTAAACTAGGGATTTTTCAATTTAGGACTATTTTTATTGAGCAAGAGAGTCAAAACGAAGTCTTCAAGAAGAAGCTCATCATTCACAAATTCAAAATTTCTATTTCTAACGTAGTAACAATTAATACGGAACGAAACAACGGTAAGAAGAAATGTACATACTACAGGCATCGAGCATCCTGCCAATGACACTAATCATTACGCTTTGTGGTTGCCAGGTAGCTTACGTCCATCATGTTTGTGAGACATTCATTCCACTCACTACCGCTCTCTTCAAACGCAAATAATAAAATTAAAATAATTTCGCAAACAGACTTTTCTTACAATTTTCTCCATAGCCGAGTAGTGTCATTTTTCCACAAGAATTATATCCGAAACCAATTGCATGCATGCCTGCCGCCTTAGTAGCTTTTTTCTGGTTTAAAATGTTAAAATAAGTGCAATCGTAAGTTCAATGGAAAAGTCTGTTTGCTTGTAGAAACTCGAGGAAAAAATGATAAAGATCAGATTAAAGATAGAAGCCTTATCAAACTATTCTAAATTGATGTCGGTTGTTTTTCTTTTTGAAAACAGAATCCAAACAGGTAACGTTTAATCACACACTCCTGCGCAAATTAACTTTTTCCTTAAAGAAGCATTGAACTTTTCCAAACAAAAAAAAATGATTAAGATTGTTTTCGATGATGCTGTTCTGTTTTGTTTGCCGGTTGATGCCTGTTCGATTTCACGAAGTAATAAAAATAAATTATGAAGAAAATTTTGGTAGATGTGAAAACACTTGTTGTGTTGGTTGCGTTTTGTTCCGCCAAGCGTGTGTCTGTTTTGTCTGGAAATCAAAAGGAAACTAATTATCACTCTCGTCCGCTGCTTCGACTAGAAGCTAATATAGACCTACATTTAAATGCGTTAACATTTACTTTAAATAACACGGAATGCACAGTAACACCATAGACCAAGCCAAAATACTCACCGTAATTTTAAGCGTGACCAATATGATCCCCGCGAAGTTTTTTGATTTCCTTCGTGACCCAGTTCGATAGTAATCGTGTTCTTGTCGCTCGGGACTTTTTGCCCTCGGTGAACAGGTGCATAATTTGCTGGTCATCTACAAGCGGTAAAAGTTTTGGCCCAAACGCTGTACATAAATCTCCTATCAGTCCGGCGATGATTGCAATTATAGAGTCGGAAATGTCGTTGTCCGTAGCAATTGCTTTGATAAAATTGATAATGTGCGGCACGTGCGGTTCCATTTGGAACACTTCCTGACACGGAGACATCCCCACCCCTTTCAGACCCTGGATTATCCCCGTGTATGCTTCCAACACGCTCTCGCGCAGTTCATTCAAATATTCCACCATCTCAAAGTCGTTTCGATTCACTTGAACTTGCGACGCATGCGACAACATTTGCAGCACGACCGCCAAATATTTGATGAAATTGGAGCCTATGCTCAACGCCATATCGCCAAAAGCTGACAGTATCTGCGGCTTCACCGATCGGTGCAGATCCGGGTTGCCCAGGTTTCCTAACAGCAGAGTCATGATCTCGTCACAGTACGGTAGTATCTTGATTTTCAGTCCGCGGCAAAGATCTCCTGTAAGGCCGACAGCCGCACAGCACACTTGGTACTCCTGGTGGTTTTTCAGGCCCATATACAAATATGGTTTGAATGCATCCATATATTTGATGAACTGCTCTCCAAGCAAGTCGACGAGCGTCGATACGGCAATCAGAGCATCCTCTTGAACGCCACCTACTTTTCCAGAACTTGAATTGAACATAGTTAGTAGAGCAGTCATTATCGCGTCCGATATTTTTGGAGCATCTTGCGGTTCAACCTTTCGCAGCACTGATTGTAATGTTGCGCAGAGCAGCGACTGAAGATCATTGAATTGATGTCGGTCATTGTGATTTGACAAGTGACTCTCCATTTGCAGCACTTGGTTCAGACGGTCAAGAATGACCATGGTGGTCTTTTGCACAACCATGTAACAGTCGTTTGGTGAGTTCTTTATCATATCCATGAGGGCTTCGTACGCGGCTGCCCTGAGATTAGCCTGCGCACCATCGCGTCTGTCTGTTGTTTCCAGCAATTGAGTAATGATGTACTCGAAATATTCCGATAGACAATACGTTTCAGGAGTCTTCCCCTCCGCCTGCTCTACTGCTTCGTATGCGGCTTCGGATAGGCCAATGAATGCCCAGCATGCATTGGCCGCAACTCTAGGCTCGGCCTTCAAACTGTGCAGCAAACTTTGAAGCAACGTTTTCAAGAACTGACTGTTTATTACTGCGTCGGGAATTATCTGGAATATATCAACCGTTAATTTGGCACTTACTTTATGAAATTTTCATAGAACTCACATCGCAAATACGGCCGATTGTCCAAGCAGCCGTATCACGAACAATCACGCTCGAGTCGTACATCAGATCAATTATCGTGGGCATGGCTTGTTCAACCAATGGCTTGAGCGTGTTGTTGTCCAGCCCGCCCAGAATTGACCCGAACACCATAACAGCTGCATCCCGATGCCGCCAGTTCTGTGACTTGATATTCTCCTCAATGAATGGAAACACGTATGGCACGATTTCGTCTTCGCAGCACGTTGACAACAACATTAGACAGACACTCGCAGCCTTAGCAGGATTCCACGTGTCGTCATCATCAATTTCTTCCTGCTTTGTTAGTTTGTCCATTAGCACAGGAGTTAGGAACTGCAGGGCTCCGCGCGCGTAGTGCTTCGACACTTTCGTGGGCGGGCGTCCTGCATCATTGGCTTCTTGGTTCTCGATAGCCAGGTCCACTTCCTCGTCGCTAACATTCGACCAGAACTCAATTCCTTGCAGCGCTATGTGGTCGTTGTCCGACTTCATTGCTTCCAATGTTATCGGAAACAGTGCCTGCGCCATGTACGGCTCCATATATTGGTAGTACAGCGACAAGATCTTCACAAGACATTGCAACGCTGCCACACATATCTGCGTGTCTGTGCTTTGCGTAGCTTCGCAAACTACCTCCATGATGTAATTACGCTCCGACTCCTTATCAAAGTTCGCCTTTGTAAACTCCAACGAGTTGAACAACGCGTTAGTGGCGGCCAAACGGACATGATTGCTAGGCTCTTGCTTACGCATTCCATGTATGATAGCAGTCAGAATTTGATTTGATTGATGTTCCAGTACACCAGGCCCGATATCTTGACAAATGTAACCTAGTAAAATCCCAAAATTAAGACCGAATACCGCAATTCGAATATTTCTGCATTACCAATCGCCTCTAAAGCTGCTTCTCGTTCGTTTTCCGTGGATCCATCCGATACAACCTTTTTTACTAAGGTACTTATCAAGTAGTCCCACCCGCCGACTGGCAGTTCTGTTACAGCAACGTAAGCTACACATTGTGCCGCACTGGAAGGCCGAGTATTTTCTGTGCCCAACGTTCCAATTATCTGAAATGTTGAAAAAATAATAATTTTATATTTTTTGGGACACTGTAACTGTTGTCGTACGAAGTTGATAGATACATTTCTTCATGACTAATCTCTGCTACTTTTTAATCGCGAGCTCTTAGCTTTGGACATAAGTTGAAGGAGGAATACAGTTCGGCAATCGGGCTAAAAGTATCGTCGAATTCATTAGGAATACTAGTAGTGGCGCTTGTACCTCGAACTTACATACTTGAAAGTACATCAGCTTGTACGATCGCTCCGAAACTCGTACACCGGTTAAACATCTCTTACGAGGCAAAAACTACTACTAGAAAGTTACTACATTTTAAGAAAAGTTTGCTGTTTCGTATATATACAAGAGCAAGTCTTTAGTGCGGTCTCTTGATTCTTTAGATTACTAGTGCGAATCATACTCTACGACCATCCAGCAAGGATTTCGATTCGAGCACACCAATCCGAAATTATGGAACTGTTGAACAATTACGTCCCTAGTATCTACTATATGGCAAAATTACTCAACAACATAGCATTTATGGCTGGCCACGTTGGGCGTCATCTTGGTTTATTGCTTTTTGCCAAGATGACTATGAGACACAAAGAGGCCGCAGGGTTGATTCTAGGAACTAGGAATGATCTTGTCAACTATGGTTTTGCTTCAATTACAGCAGTTTTTAATAATCCAACCGTTCAACAATGAGTTTTTAGTTTTACTAGGAGAGGCTCCGACTTTGTAGTCGCCACGTTGGGCGTCACCCTGGTTTATTGCTTTTTGCCAAGTTGGCTATGAGACGCGAAGAGGACGCAGGATTGATTCTAGAAACAAAGAAAGATCCTACTACCATTAGCTATGAGATTGCTCGATTACAACCGTTTTTCATTATCCAACCGTTCAACAACGAGTTTCTAATATAATTTACATATATAAATGATCGAATAATTTGCTGATTTCTACAAATAAATGTATATGTAGTTGAACATTGCTGATTTACCTTAAACTAATTACATCAACAATTATTCAAAAAAAAAACAATACCCCGGCCGGGGATCGAACACACGACCCCTAGATTGCCAGCTAGTAGCGCTGCTACCTACGCTGCACCGCTTCTGTCAGATGCAAAAACTTACTAATTGATAAGCGACGCTAAAAACTTTAGAGGCGTTTTTCTCAAAAAGGGGGGAGTGTTGCGGTCTAGTATTTTAAGGATCGAATATCCTTGACGTCTTCTGCTTATGTGCCAAATTTCATCCATATCTGGGAGGACGATGCCGTGTCTTCTCCTTGTAAGTGTTACACGAGGAGGAGGGGAGTTAAAATACTCTAAAAATTGCGTTACGTAATACAGTGGAATTTGGATAATTCGAACTTCTATAACTCAAAATCGTCTTTAATTTGAAATTTTCTACTAGTCCCTAGCATTTCATATGAATTTCCTATTAAAAAATCGTGGCTAATTCGATTTCATTCTGAATAATTCGAACATTTTGCTCGCCAAAAGTCTCCATGAGCCAGTTATAAATTCTGGGAATCCCCGAAGATAGCCTTACTATTGCATATCTTCGGAGATTTCCCAAGAGCTGCATGGGCTTATTTTACATTGACGTGGGAGACAATCGTGTCGTTATGGTCAAGTCAAAGCCTCCCTTCTTTACGAAGTCACTTTTGTGCATATTTAGTGTCCTCATTGCTTCCCCTTTCGAACACCTGAGCAGTCATTGCCAACGCCTACAAACAGACAATTTATCTACAGTGCGTGTAGTGTTTCAGTTTGCTGTGGAACTGAATTGTACATTATTGGTTGTTTTTTGTTGTGCGCGTGGTGTTCTCATCATGGGCGTAGTGAGGTACGGGCAGCTGCCTCCCCCCCCTAGACGATGGAGCTCTCAGGAACGCTAATGAACCGCAATACCTACTTTAACCCTTTGCGACCGTATGCCTGCTTTCAGCCACCAAAGCTTTTTTATCGATCCAGTCGTATGTCTACTCTCAGCCACCAGCCACAGTATCATCAATCTGCAGTCATCGATGCAAAGAACTTCTCCGGACAAACGCCAGTTAATGTTATGATGAAGACGGCTCACCAGAAGCATATAGAAAACAATCGAAAAATCATGTCGAGTATTATATATACAATTATTTTCTGCGGTATACATGGCATGCCTTTAAGAGGCAAATCATCAAGGGGTTTTTGAAGACCTATTGAAACTAGGAATTGAATCTGGTGATATATCTTTGAAACAGCATACAGGAACAGGCAAGAAAAACGCCACTTATACCTCCCCACAAATTCAAAACGAAATTATCAGTTTGTGCGGCTTATGCCTATAGTGTCATGGCATGTGAAATAGCTGGAAAAGAACAGCTTTCCATAGGAATCCGTTTTTATGACGAAGTTGAAAAAACGATCCGTGAAGAATTTGTCAGATTCGTAGAGTTGACAGCGATGGATGCCAAAACTATTGCATTGGCAATTGACAAGAACCAGATAATTGTGTTGGCCAAGGATATGATGGCTGTTCTACAATGGCCGGGTCTATTGGTGGCGTTCAAAAGATATTGAAAGAGAAATATAAAAAAGCCTTGTATTTCCATTGCGCAAGCCAAAGACTTAACTTAGTTGTAAATGATTGAAATCAAGTTCCAGAAATACGCAACACGATTGGTACCATAAAAGATATAAACTTTTTTCGAAAATCTTCTTTACGGAGGAAGTAAGTGCCAAATATTCCAGCCTTGTGTGAGACTCGCTGGTCGCTAAAGTATAAGAGTATTGCCATTTTTAACGCTCATTTTGAGGAAATTGTCAATGGACTCTCAAATATTTCTAGAGAAGGGAATGAAGCAACAAGAAAAGGTGCTTATCAGTTGCATTGCGCTGCGACTAAATCAGTTTTCATTATATGTCTGGCACTGATAACCAAATACTCGGGCATATTGGAACCTTGCCCTTGCGTTACAATCGAAAACTATCGATATGTATGCTTGCATGAATCATATTAAAGGTATAATTTCTGTTACAAATAATCATCGAAGCAACGCAGCATGGAGAGCCAAAATGTTTTGAAAATTTCAATCAAAACTGCAGCTGTCCTTGGATCTTATATACAAGTCCCACTCCATGCTATTTTTGGAAGCGATCGATTGTCATTCCTTATTTAGATTCCCTAATATCCGCACTGGAGCAGCGTTTTGGTGATCAAAATCTGGCTGCATTCGGATTTATGTCGCTACATCCCAGCACAATGTTGAATATGTCGTTCGTTGATTTCAAAGAAAAAGCACAAAGTTTCTGCCTATACTACGATTTACTTAATTTTAATCAGGAAGCCGAACTATGGTATAAAAAGTGGCAGGACAAGCTGATCAAGGGTATGACCACAGAAGATCTCGGAAAACTGGATTTTACTGAAGTGTTAAATGAGGCGAACATTTTCTTTCCCGCAACAAAAAACGCAATGCTTATTTCCTTGGCACAACCTTGCATTACAAGTAACATAGAGAAGTCCTTTTCCACACTGCGTCGTGTTAAAACGTGGCTGAGGTCAACGATGAGTGAAAACAGTTCGAATGGTCTATGTATGCTCAGTGTACACCGAACCATGGTACAAGTATATAAGAATGCAATTGAATATGAGGTGTTGAATCGGTTTTGTGAAGAACCTCATCGACTACTTTTTTTGTAAAATAAACTTAGTCACTAATGTTTTTTATATTTTTAACGTAGCCATTGCTCGTGCAGCATATACTTTAGATATATTCTTGTTTTTCTGCGCCTGCCCCCTCAACAAAATCCTGGCTACGCCCTTGGTTCTCATTATTTGTGAGACTTAATTTTATCAGGTTTGTTGTTTTTTGTTGAACTAACAAGGTGTCATCGTCAAACTCGCGGGCTTACAAATCACCAACATTAACTGAAAAGCCGCGATTAGGGAAGTGGAAAAGGGACTGAAGAAGAAATCGGAGATCGCTCGGGACTTCGGAATCCCCTCTAACACATTGTCGACTTATTTAAAAAATAAAGAAAAGATTTTAAGCAGTGAATTTGAGAACGGAAATGACCGGAAAAGGTTTAGAGCACCAGCTAATCCTGATGTAGGCAACTGTGTTTTAACGTGGTTTAAGCAGGCACGTGATAAAAAAAATTCAACTGAATGGCCATCTTGTAAGAGGTAAAGCTGAACAATTTGCCACTGAAATGGGGAAAACCAATTTCAAAGCAAGCACAGGATGGCTAGACAGTTCCAAAGAGCGAAATAAGATTTCTTTTAAATTTATTTGTGGTGAAAGTGGTGGTGTTGTTGATCAGCATAAAGCAGGACAGTGAAAGAAAGAATTAGAAGAGATGATCCAGGACAAGGAGCCCAAAAACATTTTTAATGTTGACAAGACGGGTCTATTTTTCAAATGCACCCCTGATAAAAGGCTTGCTTTTAAAGACGAGAAATGTCATGGAGGGAAACTTAGCAAGGAAAGAGTAACGCTTTTGGTCAGAGCAAACATGGATGGCTCTGAAAAACGGCTTTTTTAATGATAGGAAAATCTGCTAGTCCCCGTTGTTTCACAAACATAAAGTGAAAACCAGTAGAGTATGAATCTAGTGCACGAGCGTGGATGACAAGTGCTCTTTTTGAGAAGTGGCTCCTGAAAATCATTGAAAAATTTGGTAAACAAAAATGGGAAGATCTTACACTTTATTGACAATTACACTGCTCACAAAAGCTTCCCGCTTATGGACAATGTAAGTTATTTTTCCCCCGCTAATATGACATCAGTCATTCAGCCTATGGATCAGGGCATAATAAAAAACCTCAAACATTTTTACCGGCGTTTATTGATTGAAAATATTCTCACCGGAGATTTCACTTCTCTCAAAATTAAACTTGATGTCCTTCAGGCCTCACGTATGTGTAAACAAGCATAGGATCTTGTGTCACAAGAAACAATTAAGAACTGTTTCAAGAAAGCTGTTTTTTTTTAAAAAAAGAAGTAGAAAGTCAAAGTGCCAACTAATCTCTGATTGAAGCTGTGCCTGCAGTTGACGGCTAGGAGGGTATTATGTCAGATTCTGCTATCTCCCTATGAGGACTTCCTTAACGTTGACGAAGAGATTTAATTCTAGGAAACAAATGAAGATCCCGGATCCTGCATGAAACTGTAAATGAAGTGTCTTAAATTTACGTAATAAAATTTTATTTGTAAGATCATGCAGTATTGCGTTATTTTAGCGTTTCCTAAAAACTTTTCTAATTCGAATTTTTGGATAGTTCGAACTTTGTCAGTGGTCCCTTGAAGTTCAAATTACCCAAGATCCACTGTATGTGGATTTATATATGTATGTGTATGGATGGCTTTAAAAACGTAAAATTAATGCCAGTAACATACAGGGTGGCCCAAAAGTTTCTTCCCACCTATTTAAGTAAACGTATTATTCATAACTTGTCGCCAAAATTTATACCCTCTCAGTCTAGCAAAAATCTTAAACGGAGATTAAATATCAACTCTTCAGCTATCTTAAACATCATATAGTGCTTAGCTACGACAGCATACACATCAATAATAGCTGTGCAAAGCGATATAGTGCATTTACAGGGGAAAGGCACAGAGACGTACCCTCTATAAAGCTGATTTGAGTTACCGGGGTAATTAAGGGTTTTTCTGCAAACCTTTTTGTGAAATTTTATTGCTCCTGACCTCAAGGATCCTTTTTTATTACCGTAAACATAAACACCGACTTAGACAAATATTCTCAATGGCTAATACAGAGCAAATTAACTTGAATACGGACAAAACCAAATACATTATCTTTAAACAAAAAAATAAAACTTATATTGAGCCACTGATAAAAAAAATCTTCAGAGAGTTGAACAAATGAAGTACCTAGGAATTGCAATCGACGAAAAACTAACATGGACACCGCATATAAATGACATGAGCACAAAAATAGCAGCTATCGTTGGTCTGCTCCATTTCAGCTATTTCTCAGTTAAAAATAAAATACAAATTGAAAATACTACTGTGTACAAATATGACCCGGAATTTTCAATTTGAATTTTGCGGGGTTTTTGATAGGGACAAATCTTTTTATTTTTAAGTTGGACAGACTGTCACTGGCATCTGTGTCAAAATTCACAGCAATATCTTTATCAGTTGAGCAGTGACGCTCATTTTCGTAAACAGCCAAAAGTGATTTTTTCGATTTTTACCATGTCCGAAAATATTCAACAAAGAAGTTCGATTAAATTTTGTGTTCGGAATGAAATTTCGGCTGCTGAAACACTCAGAATGTTGCAAAAGGCCTTCGGTGAACAGGCCATGTCTAAAACACAAGTGTATTAATGGCATAAAATGTTCAAAGAGGGAATCTTGCGATTCTGAGCCTTCATGTGGAGAATCTACGCGTTCAACTTCTCAAACCTCTCTTAACAATCCAGGAGAATCGAAAATGACGAGGGTGTTATATTAGTCGATGTTAAAATAAAACTAGCAAAGTATGAGATGGATTGCAAAGAGCCGATTTGTAGTTCTTGTAATGTAATGCAAGCTCTGAAATGTAAAAATTGCTACTAAATACTATATGATGAGCATTATATTCGGATTAGTTCATAGTATCATTATTTTTTTCTATCTTAATGATTTTTTTTCCGTACATGCAGTCATTTGACTGGCCGCCGTCCTTTCAGGAAGCTAAATTTTGCGGTCTTTGTAGTGTTAAGGTGTTAGGCATCTTCTTTTGGTGATGACGTAGACGCACTTCAAAATTTAAAGTATACCAAAAGTCTTGTAATTACCAACCAATAAAAATTAAAAATTTGTCCCTCCAAAATAAGTGATTACTTTAATTGGTATGGCAATAATGTATTAAGCTTCTTTCAAAATATGATTCCTACAACATAGCTTTATAAAAATAATATAGCATTGCATTCATGTATGTACTTCATTGTTTTCCTATCCTGCTTAAGACGCGTTTCAGTTTGGTTCCTTCAGAATTTAAATGTGTAGCAAAAGCTGATCGCCTACATTGATTTAGGTGCTTTTCTATCAATACTAAAATTCAAATCACTTAGCCACATACACTTTGGAGAATACCTTACGAACTTTTGATTGGAACTAAACGACAAAAATAATATCACGAAACATCACCAAGGCATATAAGACTATCTACAACCCTCGAATGCTGACTAAACCAGCGAAATAGACTAAGAACTCAACCAGCACGAGTTGATTTGCATGGAAAACGAAAAATTCATGTATAAAAATTTACAATACGTTAAGGAAAAGCAACCAAACTAGATATAAATTTGGAAAAAAATGAGGAGAGCAAATAAAATCAGAACAGTCCATAAGTTCCCGCGTATTTTCCCTTAGTCATTTGGATGAGTCCTATTTGTTCGAAAAGAGACATGTAAACTGATTTTTTATTGTTTTTTCCCTGACACTACAACTAGTCATTCGATAATCAGTTTTTGAGAATATCAGATGTAAAGTGATTGTGAAAAAATGAAAAATAGTAAACAAGTACGAAAGGCACATTTTATACTACTACCGTACTACTATAAGTGGTGAAAATACTACAGCACCTGCAACAGAGATATTTACGGTCCACAGTGAAAATACTATGAGTGTAAGAACTGCACAGGAATGATTTAGACAATTTCGGGATGAATGCACTACAGCAGAAGATGCACCTCGCTCAGAACGTCCTACTGAATTTGACACATGACGTTAAAAAACCTGATGGAGGCAGAACCAACTTTAATCGTCGATTTGATCGGAGAGAGGTCAAAGTCATCGCATGGAACCATTCATCGGCATTTGGCGCAGATACAAAAAGTATCCAAACTTGGAAAATGGGTCCCACATCAGTTATCAACATCAAATCTCCAGGAAAGTGTGATCATTTGTTCCCATCTGTTTTGTCGCAATGAAACGGAACAATTTCTCAATCGTATTGTAACAATAAAATATATTTTTCAGTCCTCTCGGTGATTAAAAATAACAAAGTGCACCGAAAAAATAAGCTGCGCGTCTATAAAACGATCATCCGTCCTGTATTGATTTACGGATGTGAAACATGGACTTTGACTCAAGCCTCAGAAAAAAGGATTGACGTCTTCGAACGCCGCATTTTGAGACGTATTCTGGGGCCCGTGAAGGACGGACCGGACTGGCGAATCCGGTACAACCATGAGTTGTACGCTCTTTATGACGAGCCACCGGTATCGATTCTGACGAAACTGCTACGACTTCAGTGGGCTGGCCATGTGGAGCGTATGGATGACGGGCGAATTCCCAAACGCTCCATGAAAGGCCGAGCAACAGGAAGCCGCCCACCAGGAAAACCACGCAAACGATGGGAGGATGCAGTTGACAACGACAGCGAATCCTTGCTGGGATTCGCTAATTGGAGGACGCGGTCGCTGGACCGAGACAGTTGGAGGCAGTGTCTTCGGGAGGCCAAGGCTCGATTTGGGCTGGTGCGCCATTGATGATGATTGTAACAGGGGCCGAAAAGTGGATAGTCCAAAAGGGTGTGCGAAAAATACAACGGGTGGATTGAAATCAAACACCAGAACCAACTGCCAAACCAGGACTGCACCCACAAAAGATCTATTTGGTGGAATATGGCTATTTTAAGTGCTGAATCGTCGTCAACTGAGTACTTTGAATGCAGAGTTAACTAAAAAAAAACGTCGTGGAAAAATTGAAGGAATTTGACTGGGAGATTATCTAGCATATTCCCCTGACACGACTCCAAGCGATTTTCATTTCTTTAAAAGCCAGCAGTCGTTTTTAGGTGGAAAAGTTTTTAACAACAAAAATGATGCCCAAATCAGTCTAACTACATTTTTTAATTCAAAAGATAAGAAATTTTCTTCCGATGGAATGCAACCACAATATTGGGAAGATATTGTAGATAATGAAGGAACATACATAATCGATTGATATTAAAATTAACTATTTTTTATGTACTGTAAATTACTTTTAAAAACGCGGGGGCTTATGGACTGACCTGATAAATCAATCAAATTTGATAGGATAGAACATCTGAAGAGAGATCCGGTGAAAAGTACAGCTAGCTTCTCAACGCTTTGCCCATAAGTTGAAACAAACAAACAAGTCTTCATCATCTTTCAAAACAGCACTAATGAAACATTTACTAGAAAAGCAAAACGCGGCATAGTAATACATACAAAAAGTCAAGGCTTAGGCAGCCAAACTGAATGTATTCATTCGTAAAAGTAGCAGACCTCTATACTGAACTTAACATTAATAAGAGTCCGGTGCTAACCCTTTTATCAATATGCACCTTCTGGGAAGTACTAAGTAACATACAAATAATGAATATGCATATTGTATACTAGGTACAAGGAAAGAGTGCTGGAGAGATGTTCAGAAAAAGCGGAGGTTGTTTTAGTCGGTAAAAATCTGACATGCCGATAAGCAGGAGCTAATCGATATCCTTGAAGATTTTCACCTCCCAAAGTTTAAATAAAGAATCTTACTCTAACGATGCACTAAGCATAAGGTAGCCAGCACCTGTCATTTTCCAGCAAAAATGCCATGCAGCTTTGTATCTAACCTCTTCGCTCGCTTGCCCCTTACACCAAGCGTGTTCTTAATCCAGAATCTACTCACGTTTTTCTTTATGTATTCGCGTGTTTCGTCTGGAAAAGTTAGCCACCGCTTCTGGTATTCTTCGTTGAGGGTGGGATCCTTCCTAGTGAGATTGTTCTTCAGTTGCAGACCAGCAGCTGTCCGCGCCACCGCACTATTCGTCACTGTTGAAAGTACATCTGATAACGCCTTCAGAAACTCCGGAAGATTCGCGGAAGCCGCCTGCTCAAGGTAACTTTGCGCCGCCTCCAACTCATTTTTGTCTGCAATCGAAATTGTGGATTAGTCAGTGTTTGGTTCCAGTGGCGAGCTCAAGGCTGTGCAGCAAGCAATTAATAGCGTTCCCGCCACAGTCCGCGGAATCGAAACTCCTCAACTGTCACGGGCCAATCTCTTCACGCAGACACTACTGCCATTTTCTAGCCTCGCCGCACGTAACCTATTCACTGGCGTTCTGCCTGCACCGAAGCGACCATGTAGCGTTTTCTATTCTCGGCGAGATATTGCCTATCGCCATGAAGAGCCAAGCCACCGACAATGTCCCCCAAATAAACGTCAATATCGCCACTTACCGGAAGACACAGTTTTCTCCAACACTTCCGCTAATTGGATATTCATCGTGTGCACAGTTTTCCGTTTCCCACAAACAACACACTTTCCAGATTCGTTTTCGATTAGTTTTCACGGCCACAATTGTTAATGCTCCCAAAACCAGAACCGGCTATTCCCACATGGAAATCGCGAAAGCAAGGAATCACCGTGTGAAAGCCAAATGACTCTTCGATCTTTTATCTCGTTCCCCCTTCTCCTCTTCGATAACGTACTTTTTTTCAAACTTGATACATTCAATGCCGTCTTTTCGGTCAGTTTTCCCGCAGTCAGAACTGCTGTAATTGCTGCAGCCTTGATTCAAATATACAATTGTCTAAAATATTATTGCATTCCCTGTTTAACTAGTATTCATAGAGAATTAAAAATACATTGAATTAATCTGGAAAGTGTTTTTATTACTCACATTTTGCCTCCCACTAGCGATATTGACTTTTTAATCGAATCATAAAACACGACAGTGGATATCATTTGAAAATTAGTTATTATTATAGATATGATCTCGATTGATATTTGTAGTTCCAATTCAAGTCTAAATGGATTTTCGCTCTACACCATTATTATAACATCAAAAAATTGAAATAATAAAATAGTTATTATAGTAAAAGCAACCAACAGCAATTTTTTTCAACATTGAAAGGGTGAAATCTTCAAAAAGATACCGATCAGCACCTGCCTCTTGGCATGGCGCATTTCTAACGACTTGTATCACCTCTGTCTCCTTCGAATTTCCATCAGTTTTCTTTAATAGTCCATATTTAGGTTTCAATTAGGGATGCAGCCGATGTTGTCTCGTCTATTTCGTTGCAAACGAGTTTCGAACTAACTATGCTCGGAGATTCCACGCACTTTATTCAGGTTCAGGTTCAGGTCAGGCTAGGTTGACTGTTGTCGCGCATAGTATTTTTACATACAAATAAAATTAAGAATTACATATCGTAATTAGTTTGTTTGTGTATATCATTTATAACTAGTCGTTTGAGTCAAATAAAGTGAATCTAAATAGTAGTCATGTCAACTCCAAACACACAAATTATTAGAAAACACAAGAAATCCGTCAACAGAAAGGGAGAGTTCATCGCAATCGAATAAAATAGCGACTGACTTGGTATTGGCTCTTAATGAAAAATTTGCTGATTTGGAAAAATGAAGAAACATATTGCTTAGCCACAATGCTTGATCCTCGTTACAAAGCATGAATATTTTAATTACAGCCTACTATTACTACGGCAAAAAAGCGTCTTGTTGAGTTACTTGATCTTAATGTAGCACTGCATTCCGAAACTATGTCAAACACGGTCACACCTACATCTAATACTGTAACTGTACGTTATGAGATGCCTACGAGTGGTGGGCTTTGAAGCGTTGTTGAAAATATTATTAGAGTCCGAGGAAAATGAGCCCCTGTCTACTCTGAGCTGTAATTCACTCAAAGAAGAAGTCGAGAGATACCTAATGTCTCCTAATATATCGAGAGTTGTAGATCCGTTCGTTTTTAGGCGCAATGGCGTCTTATGAACAAACTTTAAAAAAATGGCACAGAAGTACTTTAGTTTTCAGCAGGTCTTACTTAAACAAACTTGCGTAATCGCCTTTCTCCGAAAAACTTAAGAATACTTTGTTTTTTGAACAAATTTTTTATCAATGTTAATTTTAATTATTAAAACTATTAACTAACCTCAACCTGTCTATTTTTGTATTAATAAAAAAATCACCTGACTTGTGTTTTATTTATTTTACATACACTATGGAATTCAACAAGCGTATCGGTATCAAGCGATATTTTTATAAGAGTATTGGTATCGTATCGGCAAAAAGGGGTATCGAGGCATCCCTAGTTTGAATACAGAGTAATTCCGAGACGACAAGAATCGATATAAGGAATACTACCCAATTCATGAGCTCTAGAACCCTTTTGTTTCATTTATAATTCAAGATATTTGTTTATAATTTAATTTCGCATTGGCCAATTAATTTTGTCAGATGAAAATTAAGATTAATATTTAATATTTATTTTAATATTTCATATTCTATTGAAGCGAATATCAAGTTTTCAGTTTCATTTCATATTAACTGACAAAGTAGCAGCCCATTGTGTCTTGTATTTTAGACTAGCTGTGCACACGATTTCTTACACGTCGATATTTAGTTTAAAGTTATGTAAGTACAAGTGAAAGAATAAAGGTTCGACAAATACTTTGAAAACTGTTATTTTAAAATGACATTTTTATAGTGGTGTGGCAATGTTCTTATCTAGCAAATTTCATTGCTTGCTACTTGACGATGAATACTGTCACTGATACGTTTCGCGCACCATCTTCAGTTATACGCGCGAAATTCAAATCCGGTTACAGAATTTTTTTACTCCTGTAGAATCTGTTTCATTTTGTAAGATAAAAAGTAACCTACATACATATGGCTTGAACCAGAAAGTAAGCGTGTGAAAGTAAGTGAGGAATGGTACATTTCTCGTTTCTACTGCTTTCGGAAAGTCTCTCAAAAATATTATTTTTCGTTGGCTATATTAATTTCGCTCCTTTTGGTTACCGCCTGCCAGCACGTTTGCTTCTAAATAATGCGTTACTGAAACTTCAAAAGTAAGTAAAATATAGATTTGGCTCAGAACATCAGGAATTTTTATACTTTGTGCCCAACTTTTTATATTTTGTGCTCAACATCATTTCGCCAAGGCAGTATATTTGCAGTGTTGCAAAATTGCTTTGAAGCACCACTAATTTGAATAATCATATAACCGATGCATGCAAAAACCCTGAATTCTATTATAGTGTTTAATGTTCTTTTTCGTATTTTACTCGATTCTGTTCAATTTTGGTGAATTTTTTTGCAAGTTTGTGGTTGCTCCACTCTTTTTACATCTCGTCGTCGTTTGTTCTTCCGTTTTTGGTAGCCAATTAAAAAAAACAGAAAAATTCAAAAAATTTACAATTTTGCCGAAACTGTAAGTGGCTCTATCATTTTTCACTCATTTCCACAACCAACAATTCATTTAGCCTATCCTCAAACCACTTAGGCGACTAATGCTGACCTTGTAATGGATTTTCGACTTGCCTTGCCGTATGAAAAATAAAACACAAAATAAAAATAAAACAAAAAAGTTGAAAAGGTTCACTACTTTGCAAAAGGATTAGGTTTTTCAGATTTAATAGTACAGCGTGTTTCTCTTGCCGAAAGCTTTGATCCTGATCTGGAATTTGATGCCAATACTCCCGTTGCTTTATAGTTGTTAACAACTGACTAACGGAGCAATGTGTTCTTTCAACGGTTAAGCGTATTTTGCGGTACATTTATTTGCCATTAGTCACCAATTTTTTTGCTCCTAGTGTTCATTTCGCTTCTTTTGGTTGTCGTGGTGAAACTAAAAATTTTAATCTACGACACCGCCTTGTCAACACGTAAATAATGCGCTACTGAAACTAAAATAGTAAATAAAACAAAGATTTATCGGGAATTTCCCTTTTTATATTTTGTACGTAGACTTTGCCTGTGTTGATTTTTTAGACATTGAGTTTTTACAAGTGGTTTTAGGTTAAACTTATAATCATTGATATAATAATATCGCAGTAACATATAGTGGCAAAACATTACTATTATTAAACGCATATAAGCTCTGATTCAACATTTAAAATAAGAACAGAATTGCGGCACAAAAATGTTCTGATGCCAATTTTTAAAGTTTACACGACATCAAATGTTTTTTAACAATTGTTTCATAGATTTTTTTCTGAAACATATTTGGCAATTGAATTAAAAATCTGTTATGTAAGAGTTTTCACGGTCCAGGGTCCGAAAATGTGTTGGAAACCGATCATAAAATACATTTGTTTTACTTCATAATCTCGAAAACTATTGATTTTGATACATTGTACTTGAAGCAGTACAGTAAAATCCAATTATAAACAATCATAAAATTTCCATGGCAGGGTAAAAGTGGGATAGATGCCTAAGAGGAAACGAAATGCCATCTTCTCCTTTTCACTTTCACCGGCGCAGCTACCAGGAACAAATGTAACCCCGAAGGGATTTTATGTGATACCAATACTTCATGTCACATAAACACATCTATTTGCTTTTCTCGAAATATTCACTCTATCCATTCTGAATTCATAAGAATTAATAGTGATTCATTTGCAGAACTTCTAATAGACGAGACACTAACATGGAATCCACACATAAATGATCTAAGGGAAAAATTGGCTGTCTTCATTGGACTTCTACGTCGCTTCTACTTCTTTCCAAAGAAAAAAATCCAAATTATGTATGCGCATCTCCTTTCCAAAATCTCGTATGGCATCTTGAATTGGAGTCAAACTTCTAAAGGTAACCTCTTGATCATCTCCAGACTAGTAACGAAGGCGTATAAAACCATTTACAATCTTCCTATGCCAACTCCAACGAGCGAAGTTTACGAAACAGCCCAAGAATTGAATTTGCAAGGCATGGTTTCCATGGAAAGAGCTAAATTCATAAATAAGAATTTACACCGTAAAGAGTACACCGCTGTAAAATTAGGTAGAATTGAAAGAAAAAAACACTTAGATCATTAAATGGGACTTCACTGCAATCTTTGCCTTCTATTTTATTAATAATTCAAAAGTTTTTGACTATTTGTGTTTAAGTCGATATGCGAGAGAAGTCTTTCTAAACAGAAGCTCATAACCTATTTTCGATCTACAATGAACTCAAAACTAGTGCTTTCTTTCAATTGAAAGAACAGTTTCAAAAATAATGTTAATGTTATTGAGAAGTTCAGTAAAATGAAGGCACGAAATCATGTAAGAAAATTAAAAAACAAACAATATACATAACTACTATTGTAAGCCAAAAATCATTCAAATTTTTGATTGTGATGTCAACAGACTCTTTAGGATCTATTAGTCGTAGTTTTCTTAGAATGTTGGTAGCATATCATGTTATACATAATTATAATACTTTACCACAATGAGACGCATCTCCAAAATACAATGAAAACCCAAGCGTTATAGACATAACTCAGTAATATTAAGCGTAATGGACACACCTTAATTATTCACCTTGCTTAGGACTTCAGGCTCTCATGCCTCATATATTTTGTATGATTATATAGAAGATTTTATGTATATTATTAAATTTCACTCTCACTCTCAACTCATCCTTGGTTTTTGCTTTTAGTCGTATACATCCGTATATTTTGTAACAAAATTATGTTTCATTTTAACTTAATTTTTAAATAATTAATATACTTCAATTATTTTTATTTATTGAAAAGTGTTCAACGCTGCCACAAAGATTTATTCATTTTCTTACATTTTGTTTGGAACAAAATTTTGAAAAACGTTCAATATTTCAAAACTTACTTTTATTAAGATACGCCTGGCTTAGGTCGACAAAATAATACTATTCTTAGTACACTGTTTAAAAATTTAGTAACTGAATACTAATTTGGTGTACACATGAGTCCATAATTTTTTCGTTTAAATTGAATAACTTCTGACATAAATTTTCATACCACTCCTTGGTAAAGCAATCCTTTCTTGGTAAGATATAAGATTCGATACAAAATATTCCAGTTTGCTTATTTTCTGGAGCTCCTAAAAAACTTTCTCATTTATACTATTTAAGCATAACTTTCATACAGATCCGTTTTGATCCCTATGTGAATATGGTAGCGCTATCAGATTCCTGTTCCAGTTTGCATCGAATGTTATTATTTCGTACAGGTGTATTGATTTTGAGTAGGACCTGTTTATAAATAAATTGTAAAGTGTATTATATTGTCTCGTAACTCAGCGTACGATAAGAATTAATTCGCATTGTTATTGTAGAAGCTTTACTTTTAAATACGCATATAAAATGAAATTTTTTTAATAACCAATGATTCGTTTTATTATTTATTTTTCTGCACCTTTAGTGGCTGATTGATCATTATTTCTTCTTTTTTGCCCGTAAAGTGTCTCTCTTTATCTACTTTACGCTACATAATATCATAACGGAGGACAGAAGCAAAAAAAGTTCATGGTAGAGTAAAATTGCCTGGGAGTCTCTGACCAGACATTACATCTTATGTATTTGCAAGTTATACATTACAAATAAATAATTTTCTTAGCAGACCATTGTACTTTTTGTTTGATAAAAGCTCCACTCACCATTATATTGCCGGCTCAGTGTTCTATTATCCAATCGACCAGGCAGGATTCTAGATAGGTCTGTCCACCGTATCATTTCATTCGTATTGCACTCTAGTTTTGTCTGAAATGATTCTATAAACACGAGATAATGACAATCCCGAGTCCTTAGAAACGGCCGCAAAATTATTTCCTCACTCAATGTCCCGAATTAAATTTAGTTTAGCACTAGCCGTGAGGCATGATACATTTCTTCTCCTAGTAGCCATGATGGCAAACTAGAAAGACTTCTGTAAAATATTCGAATCGTTCCAATCGTTTTCAAAAGTCATTTGTTTGCAATTTTGTTTTTTCTCTCTCCAGAGTAGAGGTGATGCATTTGAGAATTCTCATTTTCAGAAACAAAACAGGGAGACAAGAAAGACAACAAAACAAACAGAAGAATCGAAGTAATCTTATTGTTACGGAATCTGGGTTTCTCCTCAGAAATCGAAGATTCTCACGAAATCATGTTCTAGAGCAATTAATGCATGATACGAGTAAAGAATACCTACCATAATTTCAATTCGAACACTATATAAGAAGTACACCTCAATAAATTAGTATTTTATGTTTACATTAGTGGTGGGCGTTTCTGCTGCTTTGCAAAAACGAAAACGAACTGTTTCTTCTGAAAAAGAAACTGTTTAAAAAAACTGTTTCAAAAGAACAGGTGTTTCGCACAAGATGCGTTCACACAATTCTGAACTTTACTTAATTGAAAGTAAATTTAGTAAGAAGTAATAAATTAT
The DNA here is from genome assembly GCA_963942545.1 of Oxycera nigricornis. Lineage (NCBI taxonomy): Eukaryota > Metazoa > Arthropoda > Insecta > Diptera > Stratiomyidae > Oxycera > Oxycera nigricornis. Next base: position 80,129,173 of record OZ012661.1, read on the forward strand.
AATGAAAGGCACATACATTAATTTTCATTCTATGAAACTGAATGAAAACAATTAGGAAATATTCAATGCAAAAATCAAACATATTTCGATTATTATTATGTATTATTCTGTAGATTTATATCTATCTACTCTATCCTTAAAAACCAATTTATGTTGAATATCACTCAAGATGATTTTTTCCATTGACGTTGAAAAACATGAGCATTTCAACGTTTGTTGTTGTTAACCGTGTTCTTTTGTCACTAATAAGTTGACCTGCTTTCGAGAAAATTGTCTCACAAGAAACGGAAGTGGCCACTATATTACATTTACCTTTAAAAATTTTCGCCAAATTATTATAAACAAGTTGGTGCTTCTTCCACCAATCTAAAATACAATTGGTTTCGCCAGTTTCGTTTAAACGAGGCAAAACGTCTACCTCAAGATAGATATTGAGTTCCTTCATTCCTTTCGAGAATGATGTGGTTTCGTCAAGAATTGACCAGTCGCTAATATTACTCAAGCAAGATAAATTTTGCGGATTTTTTGATTGATTAGGAACGGTATTGGATCCTTCTATTAAATCACAAATATAATTCTTTGCGGTTTCTATGTTTCGTCGATTTTTAAATACATGATGCTTGTATCTTGGATCCAGCAATGTACATAATGCATACTGACAAACCTTTCTTCAAGTCCCGCTTCAAAGAAGATATGACGTGCTTTGCTATTTCCGAGTACTTTGGATTAATCTCAAATTTCTCGCAAACACCAAGTAAACATCTGGTAACTACAATTACCGAGCTCCCCGTCATGTACTGCTCTCCACTCATCGATCGGGTCATTTCCTCAAACGGGCAAAGTATGTCGCATAATTGTCTGCAAGTTTCCCATTCACTAGCACTTATTGTTGGCAAATCTTTATCTATAAGCGCCATAGTAGCTCTAACAGCTTCTTCTAACTCCACAAAACGATTCAGCATAAAGTATGAAGAATTCCACCTAGTAGTTACATCCTGAATAAGCTTTTTTGGTTTTGTAATACCGGATGAAATTTGAAATTTCAAAAGCTTTTCAAATCAGCTTATCTTGAAATGCGTAACTATCACCTACTGATAACTACAGAAAAAATTCTAAGAGTTTTCCGCAGCCCTCATTCTATTTTACACACATTTCCTTGGAATTAGAAAAACGAATCGCTACTAAACGTAAACATAACTCAACGACAACATTTCTCGCTCGTATCGGATAGACTGCTTCGTTTCAATCGTTTCGTTTGCAAACGAAAAAATGATATCGTTTCGTATTGATTAGTCGTTTTTGAGAAGCATGTTTGCATAAAAACTGTTTCAGTAGCAACTGCTTCTTTTCATTTCGCGTAACAGTTGCTTCTGCTACATTTTCCGAAACTGTTTTTTGCAACAATTTTGCATTTTTTTGCCCATCACTAGTTTACATACGAGGTTTACTTTACAGCCAGTAAAAGAAAGTTCTATCTAAAAATGAGCCACTTTTCAGTTAGCAATTTACTGCTTTGCTGTAGGTTTAGTGGCTTGAACATCTATCTGCTTTGAATTTATACTCTATTTTTTATTCTATACATATGTTGTGGAAAATTTGCTTATTTTTCAGATAGAATCAATTTAGCAAGTACATGCTTTCAAACATGCCTCTAGATTACACTACATGTTTGAATGCTCTCTTTTTCTTGGAATCACTAGCAAACACAGTGGCTTCGCGAAGGTATTTCTTCACAAAAATCATTATTTTCCAGTTGAACGAAAAATTTCTCAAAATATCATGAGAGTCATTAATCATCATGTTGTCATTGTCATGAGAGTCATTAATACATCCCAATAACTTCTCCTTCTTTTAGCTGTCATCGCGAAATCGCTTAGATATTTCTAGCATACTTTTCAAGCAATATAATTTATTAGTTATTCATAAATAATACGAAAAGAAACAATCATTCCTCTTTACATTTGGACATATTATTTTCTAAGCTTTGCAGTCGCCATAAGAAATAATAACGCTAATGCAAGTTTTATTATTTTTTAATTTTTATAAAAATTAATAATTTCTAGGTAGTTTTTGACTCTATTCATAAATGTACACAGATAAATTAAGATCGCCTGTTCTTACTTCCGTACAAATTAGTTTTCTGCATTGGTTTTAATTATATATTAAATGTTTAAAACAATTGTCATCTTCCGATCAAATTCAAAAGAATTTTATATTTTATTCACAATTTATTTCGCTTGTTTTCAACTATTCAAAATAAAAATGTTTAGGATCTTATCATCCTGTGCGCGTAAACAAATTTTTAGTTCTAATCTACTTTCACCACACTGTAGATTTTTCTGATGAACCAAAAGCAAGCAAAGAATCCAATCGAGCCGGTCAACAGGAAAAATAGAAATACCATTATTGATGTGTAGCCGAAATATAAAAATGTTGAAGCTGCATCTTCTATTGACAGTTTTGTAACGAAATAGTGGCAGCAATATATAAACAAGTACACAGCAGTGAATCCCGATGTTAAGAATGATCGCCACCACCAATGGTAATCTTCGGCGCATAAGTGGAAGTAGCAAAGAAGGATTGTAGTTTCAGAACAGGTAATCACTAGGATTAGGAAAACCAGAAACAAAAACCCGAACATGTAATACATTTGGCTGGACCAAATCGAGTTCAGGATAAAGAACAATTGAATGAATATGCAGCCGAACGGAAGAACACCTCCCATTATGATACCAGGAACAGGTTGCGTGTAAATTGATTGATCGGGTATTTGGCGAGGTATCTGGTTTGTCCTAACCGGGTGCTCCAACGCCTGAAATGAAGGAGGCATAACTAAGTTATAAAGATCTGAATAGCAATAATTAATTTTTGTGTTACAAAATGTCTTTATTTACTTTTATTTTTCCGAGGCAAATCACAATAGTACATACCCTTTTTCTAAAGCCAAAGTAGGCGCCAACGAATGTTAGCGGAACTGACACGCCGAACCATAACGCGAGCAATGCGATCAATGTGCTGAATGGCACGGCTCCTGAGCTTCCTTTACTCCATAAAATTATATTCATTACAAAGAACAATCCGAATACAACTCTGAAAAAGAAAGAAAAGTTTAGAAGTTACCCGAAATTTCCCAGCTTGCATCATCGATTTATGACATTAACGAGTTTTTCTGTTCAAACGGAGATTTGATTTTCACATTCTTTGACAAAAGGTCTGATCAAAATTTGTCTACATTTTTGACAAATCTTGTCTGGTAGCAGCATAAGTGTGATATTTAGAAAAGCTCAGGAAACGCTAGGTGAATATGATTGATCAAAATAAAGAGCGAAAATAAGGGTGAATGTCGACTTATAAAACTGATGGTAAAATACAATTTTCCGCATCACGTTAAAGTATTTATTTATTTAGTATCAGCACAATTTACAGAGTAAACTCCTATTATAAATTGTGTAACCGTTAAAAAAATACAAGATTAATATTAAGATTAAAAAAGTGAAATTAATTAAACAGTATATTCCCTAAGTTTCGCTTAAAAGCGGCAAAAGAAGAGAGGAAAGGTCCAAGCTGGAGTCTATCATGAGATCTAGGTTGACGGAGTAGAGTAGAATTAAAATATATCTCTGTTCTGGCAAATGGTAAAGCAAATATATTTGTTGATCGTGAGAGCCTAGAACTATGTCTAAAGAAAACAAGATTACCAATGTCGACCTGAATATAATTATGGCAAAGCTTGAAAAGTAGGCATTGATCGAGATAGATCCTTCGTGATTCCAAAGAAGGTATGTTAAGTAAGAGGAGACGTTCATCATAAGGAATATAAGGGATTTTAAATTTTAGCAGGAGAAAGCGGGTAAATTTACGTTGAACAGATTCAAGGAGATTAATTAAATATTCAAAGTAAGGTGACACAGTAAAGAGTGGTCAACAGTATCGAAAGCCTTGGAAAAGTCACTATAAATGACATCAACCTGAAGGTGATTATCAAGAGCTAAAGCCACAGTGTTTGAAAGACCAAGTAGGTTTGAAGTATTGGAACGATAAGGAAGGAAACCATGCTGCTCAGGTACAATCATACGTCGTAAGGCCATGTAGATACTTGAGTGAACAATGCGTTCAAGAATTTTTGGAATTGCAGAGAGATGGGATATAGGACGATAGTTTTTAACGCACGAAGGATCACCAGATTTGAGAATAGGTAAAATGTTGGCCATTCTCCAGCATTGAGGAAAAACACCAGAGGATAAACTCAAGTTAAAAATCGAAGAAAGAGGAATAGACAGAGAAGATGATAAGGATTTAATAAAAAAAAATAGGAATACCGTCAGGACCCGGGCAAAGTATACCGACTATCGTTCGAGCAATATTTGACAAGGACGCGAAAAACCGTTTCCACCTAGGAACCAAGAAGAGTTGCCGAAACTGAGCTGTAGGTGTATGGACGAGGAGGACGTATATATTAACAAACAAATTCGAAGACAATTCTGATTGTTTTTTCTGTTATTTACAACTAGAGGCGACGCAAAGTTAAAAACAAAGCTTTTTATGATATCAATATTGCCACATGAGATTTTGTTGCACATTTTCTACGATATGTTAGAATATGCTATATGTCATAAACCGGCTGATGCTAGTGACTAAGAAAAACAGCCTTCGAATGATCAGCTTATTACGAGAACAGTAAACAAACCTCCTAAATAAGAGCGGATTTATACCAGATGCCATGCCCCGAGGGAGCGTAGTAGTCGAATTTATGTTTGTTTGATACTATCCCACACTATCTGCGATTCGATCAAAAGCACTAGATCTCTGGCATGAGAGAAATATTGGCCACTCCACCATATTTCGGAGGGATAGACAAAGGCCAGAGAAAGTAAACCTTGCGTCCCCGATTCCCTGCTTTCATCATGGTTTCAAGTCAATCATCCCAAATAGGGATGACTGGGCAATAGAAAGATGTGGGATGCAGGAATCGGTTGACATCTATACTGATGGTTCTGAAATGGATGGAAAAGTTGGCTGTGGCGTTTTCTCAGAACAGCTAGGTCTGAAACTATCCTTTCGGCTTCCAGACCGGTGCAGTGTTTTTCAGACATATGTCATTGCAATATACAAGGCAGTAGACTTGTTCAGGAACCAGAAAATTTTCCAAAGAAATTTAAATATTTTCTCTGACTGTCAAGCTGCTATCATGAACGTGTACACCTCATTCATGATTGTAATGGAATGTAGTACACAACTGTACGTGATGTCGCTTAATGTAAAGTGATTCTACATTGAGTCATAGTGATATACCGGGAAACTGCGAAGCAGATGCTCTAGTCAAAGCTGGCACTGAGCTCCTGGATATTACACTTACACCCCAAGTCGGCTAACTTCTAGCTTTCATAAAGCTAGAATTAAAGCAGCATTACATAAAGGCTGCAAAAAGGGACTGGCTTCCGGAAGAAACCTGTAGGACAACCAGGCAAACTTGGCACGCACTGAGCTCCAAACGCACCAGCTCTCAACACGAGTCGTTTAACTTTGAGTTATATCGTATCCTTACTGACGGAGCATTGTGTAGTGGATCTACAGATATCTACAAAATCAATCAGCATTTTACTATAAACTAAACCCACAAATCAATAGTTAACGAGCAGTCGTAGACTATACAAATGGATAATGTACGATCATTTTTGTAATGCTCACTTTGCATACTCGTTTTGCATTACACATAATCTACTCATACGAAAGTCCAATTCATGTTGTCACTAAAAATAGACACATGAATGAATGTTTATAATAGCCCATCGCGATCGTGCCAGACTAAGCGGCGCTTAGCGTTGGCATGTGCAATGTACGACATACTTACACACAAAGTGCATGTACCCTTTGTGAAGCAATTTGAGTAGTCATTACTCATGGACTTTATGAGTGTTGCATTTTAAATTGGGTCATATGGAAAAATGCTGATCGATATTTTGATTGGTAGAGTGAATTTACTATATTCAATTCTTCCAGTTTTAGAGTAGGGATTATGTATTAAGTAGATTAAAAATATTAGAGTAGGGATTATGTATTAAGTAGATTAAAAATATTAGAGTAGGGATTATATATTAAGATGTAAAAATTGTATAAAAGGAATTTGTAGAATAAAGAAAAGATAGTCATAGTCTTACTTTTGACTCGTTTAATTATCTATTATTGCCGTAGTTTGGCAAAACGCTGGAGCCATAACTTGGCTTTAGAAGCGCTACAATTATAGCGTAACCAGTCGCTAAAGAAAAGTAGTAAAAATATAGGCTAGCTTGGATCATGAATCCTGCGCCAGACATGTGGCAATTCACTTGCCGGTAGGTACCCTAGTATAACCCTGCTTCCTCGCTAATGGTGCGCTTTACCTATACAGCGCTTAATCACGGATCTCCCTCGAAGAGTATAAGATCCGGCGTTCGGCGTCCAACACCGAGGACTTCAAGGCACCTGAGAAACCATCGACGACGAAGCATCTTTTACAATTGTCTAATTGACAGACACGTAGAAAGATTTGGTGTTCCCTTTCAACGATTTGTGCCGAAGTTGCAGATTGGAAGAAACAGTCCAAAAATTTTTGCGCGAATGCTCAGCACTATCCAGGAAACGCATGCAAACTTTAGGCTCGCCCTTCCTGGATAGCATCACGAAAGTAGCTAATTTAAACGTTAGCTGCATAGCCGGCTTCTTACGAGAATCTAAATGGTTCTTGTCATCCCGTAGCTAGGTGCTAGTGCCGTCTAAATCTTTTGTTGTATCACAATGGGCCTTTCGAGGCTTAAGTGAATCATCTTTTGATAAAAGGGCTGCCACTTCAAGCAAGCAACCAACCATCTCGTGCAGAAACTGTATTTTCAAATGTTCCACTAACAATTGGAGTCACTCGATGCGAACATAAGCGACATGACTTAAAAGTAAACTGTAACACATTTATGTGATCCGATCAATCTCAAAGAGATAATAGATTTTCAAAGATCTGGAGTCAAAATATAAAAAAATTAGATCATCAAAATATAAATAATTCTAATTCAAACACTGAAAGTGTGGATAACCAATCATAGCTAATAATACAAGTCGTGAGTTTTTCTTTTACCAAATTTTATTTTATTTTCAACACATCACTGAAGAAGGCTGCAAGTAGTAGCCGAAATATATATTTGAAAATAAAATAAAATTTGGTAAAAGAAAAACTCACGACTTGTATTATTAAACCAATTTACCAAAAAGCTCGAACAGACAACCAATCATAGCTGTATCCACAGTTTATCGCAAGTGGACTTGTGAGTCGCTTAAATGAGCATGCTTACAAAGAGCAGCATGCATTTACATTAAACGATGACCCAAAACCCAGAATATACATATTTACATTATTATTTATTTTATTACACTCACCCAGGACTGAGCATCGAAGTCAAAATCACATTACTCTTCCACTTGATACCGCCAAAACTTTTGTAGATCCTCGCCGACACATAACCCGCTGGTGTGCCTAACAGCACGAATAACACCATAGAGCAAGTCATCAAAGCGCCTCGATTTGCTGGTGAGAGAAATCCGAGACAAGCAAAGGCCAGCGTGACCAGTGTCATACAGAAAACTTGCACTCCTGATCCCAACAAAACTGACAGCAACATTCCTTTACGCGGCGGTCGAAATACATCGCCATGCACGAGCTTCCACCCGAATTCTTCTTGCGCGTCTTCGCCACATTCTATTTGATTGTATCGAGCTATATCCTTGTGTAGTGTTCGCAACATTATCATGGCTACCATTCCCGAGAGAAATAGAACTATCACCAAAGAATTCAGAATGCTAAACCATTGAATGTTTGTGTGTGGCATTGATTCCAGAATGTAATCCCATCGGGATGACCATTTCACGCTATTGTTCATTACGAAACGAACGGAGTATGTATATGTGATGTTCAGTTTAGCGCCTTGTGGCAAATTATTAGCAGGGATCTCGATCGGTTCCTTAGACGAACAATCCAATTGATCAGGACTTCTGTGATTTATGGAGGAAGGTGACACCTTAGTTGATATTATGCGTCCTCCATTGTTATTAAGTCCAACACCCCATTCTTCAGTTGCACCGCTGTGATATGTTACAACCAGGTCAACGTGATTAAATGGATAGTATACACCGCGTTTGTTATAGCTTGGATTTATTGGGCAATTTTCTTCCTACAAAAATATGCATTGATCTCCACAGAAACAATATGAGTTCAATTTTACTCACCCCGCCGTCTACTGAGTTTCCGATGAAGCAGCCCATCGGGAATCGTGTACTGCAGTATTGTTTGTCATTCTCGAGCGGATAGCACCAAGTTACTGGCATATTATCAACAATCCAATGATGCTGATAGTTCAAACTTATGCCTTTCTTCAAGACCATCAATCGTCGATCGCTTTCCGCATCGCCACCCGAGTACGATTTAGTGCAAACCTAAGTGTCGACAAGAGTTCAGTAACGAAATGCCATCTGGAAATATGTCACAATCTATTCATATTACCTTTCCGCACTTTACTTCCTTGAGAAATTCTATTTTGTATGGTCCTGGTCGAATTCGTTCTCCAAATACAACCTGTCCAAGATTTTCCACCGGCGATTTATCTACTTCTATGTGACAGAAATCGAAGTGCGTGTATTCGTATGGAATAACTGATTCTTCCGTATTGAGCCGGTTTACGAAAAGTATTATTTCCGACTTGAAAACAATAAGAAAAATTATTAGAAAATTATCACAACGAAAAGTAATTGTATAATTTCTATTTCAATGACGGTTTTGCTTCTCGCTTACATAAGAGAACAAACCTAAATACGAGAAGCGCTTTATACTGCAGCTGATGTTGCCTCTATTACCTATTATATCATCGCATATACAATTGCCGATTCAAAAATTGAAAACGAGAGATTAAGATGATGTATACCGATAATGTCTCTTAAAAATTCCTTAATATGTTTAGTAGCGAATGAACAGAGTGTGAATTTGGGCTTACTGAAATAGTCCAATCGGTCTGCTTTTTTTGTTTATTTTTAACAAGAGAATAATAAGGGTGAACAAAACCGAACAGCCACCTTCTCGTAGTGCCCGCTTGGTATGGTACGATAGTAGCAAGTGTACGACGACATATTCATATTTCATCGCCTAAGATTGAATTGGGTAAACAGCAATGACATTGGCAACGACAAAGACAAAGGAAACTGTTTTACTATACTATTACTCTATTGAATCTTGGAACATTTTCGCAATAAATACTACTTGAGCGCTACGACACTTTCCCAAAGACGGTTTGAGACATAATATCAGGATATAATTTGGAAAGCACAATGGTTTGGTAATGAAATAGGTGACATAAGATCGCACACAATACTGACAAGTGACAAAACAACCGGAAACACAGAATTTAAAGCCACCTTTATTGTAGGATCTTCATTTACGCATCTTGTTACCGACTTCTAACCACTGAATGAAATGTGAGTGCGCTATGCGCATGAAAATGAAATTTTCCAATGTCTGAGTGACTGATCAACTGGCCCGCTTCAACTGAAAACAAATATCATAGAAAGAACCTACGACATCAATTACATCAAAATCCAGCTAGGAGACTTTAACACAAAAGTTGGACGAGAAGAGACTCTCAGAGGGACTGCTGAAGGGCATAGTATCTACAAAAATATTAGCAATGATCGGCGACTGGTCCAAATTTCTACAAGCAACAAAATGGTTGTAGGCTCCACTTGCTTCCCGCATCTTGACTTTCACAAAAAAACGTGGATATCTCCTGATGGTCGAACCTTCAATCAGATCGATGTTCTCGCCATCGTGAGTCAGAGAAAAATTTGTTGCTTGAGAATATATTTAGATGTAGTGTAATACAAACTACACAAGCAAACAAAACATATGCCGACCACCATAACGGACGTAACAATATTTATACATTGCCATCTGATAAGCCGGCACGAGTCAAAGCATTGTGAGTCAGGCTTTGTGGGTACATCCCGAGTCCAATTATAAACAATGAAATTAGAGCGACTCAGCAAAACAATTGAAGACCAACAATGTGCACTGGGAACGAGTTCAGCATGGCATAACAATGAAAACAAATACGAGGTTGTTGGCATTTTATTGCTTACATCTGCAGTAAGGTTCTTGAAGCCAATAAACTACACTTTATTGCTTGAACTTGCATTTTTTGACCATGGAAAAATATTGGAAATAGATTTAGGTCAGTAACATGATTAGTTAGTAAGTTGTACATAAGCAATATTTTTGTATAAAAGTAGCAAGATTAACTGAATAAAATAAAATTCATACAAATTGATTGTTCATTGCGGCGCTTGCGCTGTGGTGAAAATATAGGCAGCTCACGCATGCCAACAGCTTTGGCGCTAGACGCCGATATTTAGGTGAGTCCCTCCTTCCTCTAAGTAAAAATCACAATGGCCCCTAACAAAGCATATTTCATGGCGATCCTGCCAACCTATTTCATGGCCCCATCTAACAAAGCATATTTCAAGATTATGTTATGAACCTAAAAACATTAATAACAAAGGCTAAGTATACTGCTGTGGAAGCAGACTATTTCACATTCACGTCGGAATCCCTGGGTAGAACATTAATTACTCGTGAAAGTTGCTATGTGGCTAACGAAACTGGTATTTCGGTATAAAATTTTTGAATTACTTCCCCTGAGGAATTGGGCTAGAGCTTCAATCTTTTCTTTTTATAAAAAGGTTTCCACATTCTGGAGTTTCGTTTGTTCATGTTTAGAATCTTGCAAAATGTCGTTTTTCTCTTGGACTATTTTTCTCAAACCCTGGTCACTCGTGTTTTCGCAAAACTTAGCGGTTTTATTAAGTTATACCGATTTTTAAAGGGGGTGATGAAACTGACCCAAACAATTACAGACCAATCTCACTCTAAATTTCTTAAGTAAAATCCTCGAAAAATTCTAGATTCCCGAATCAATGAACTCTTATTGCAAACCCAAATCTTGGATAGAAACCAGTACGAATTCCAGACGGGCAAAGGCACAACAGATGCCATTCCTAATGTAATTGGCTGGTTGTAGTGGCAGCCCTCTTTGTCGAAAAGATGGCTCACTTAGGCCAAGATAGGCCCATTGTGATACCACAAAAAGACGAGGGCGGCACTAGAACCTGTGAGATGACGAGAAACATTTCGATTCTCGTATGAATCCGGCTATGCAGCTGATATTTAAATCAGCTACTTCCGTGAGGCTGTCCAGGAATGGTGAGCCTAAGGTTTTCATGCGTTTCCTGGACAGTGCCGGGCATTCACACAGAAAGTGTTGGACTGTCTCTTCCTCTTCTTCCGATCTGCAACTCCGGCAGAAATCGTTGAAGGGAATGCCCAACCTTTCTGCGTGTCTTCCTTATGTAATTAGATTTGTAAATGAGTACTTGGATAAGGGCCACTACGTTGCAGCAGTTTTCGTGGACTTAAAGTAAGCCTTCGACACAGTTATACGTGAAACTTTAATCGCCAGGCTCGGTGAATATGGAATTGCTGGAAAAGCAAATAAATTAATACGCAGTTACTTGACGGATAGACTTCAAACGCACTAATTGGAGGTGTCAAAAGCAAAATTGCTGAAATTAGTATACGTGTTCCGCAGGGCTCGATCCTAGGACCAACGTTATTTCTACTTTATATCAACTCCATACAAAAAGCAGACCTTGTTGCGAAAGTGGTTATGTACGCAGATGACACTGTGCTCGTATACTCAGGTAAAACTAATCTCGAAATTGAACAAAAAGTAAATACTGACCTGGACAAGTATTGGTATTGGCTTCTACAAAGTAGATTGGCAATAAAGAGAGAAAACAACATATATTACTTTGAAACAAAAGAACAAGACTGACATGCAACCACACGTAAAAATTCATGACACGACCCTCCAGAGAGTAGAAAAAATAAAATATTTAGCACTTCTCATAGACGAGAAACTAACATGGACTCCACACATAAATGATCTAAGGAAAAAATTGGCTGTCTTCATTGGACTTCTACGTCGCTTCTACTTCTTTCCAAAGAAAAAAAATCAAAATTATGTATGCGCATCTCCTTTCCAAAATTTCCTACGGCATGTTGAATTGGAGTCAAACTTCTAAGGGTGATCTCTTGATCATCTCCAAACTAGTAACGAAGGCGTATAAAACCATTTACAATCTTCCTATGCCAACTCCAACGAGCGAAGTTTACGAAACAGCCCAAGAATTGAATTTTCAAGACATGGTTTCCATGGAAGGAGCTAAATTCATACATAAGAATTTACACCGCAATGAGTACACCACTGTGAAATTAGATAGAATTGAGGGGAAGAACACTTACAGAATGAGAAACATGAATCATATAGCTATCGCATTTGCCAGAACTGATCGACTAAAAGAAGACCCCATCACCAAAGCAGCTAACTTTTACAATACTGTACCGGACAAAATTAAAAACATAGCGAACCCAACTTTCTTTAAAACGACACTAAAAAATATCTCCTTCAGGACCAACATTCGAAGTAAGTTACAAGTACAATCAGCTCCACTAAAGTCAAAGCCAAACATGTAATCAACTGGAAATAATTCATAAACATATAGTCCGAACTATTTATCTAACTAAAAGGACACGAAAACTTACAAATTTGGTACTATTCCTTATACCGATTCTTATCGTCTGGGAAGTACTATCTACTACTACTATCTAAATTTAAATACGGAGAATTACTAAAAATTGATGGAGAGAGTGATTGAAGGAGACGGGGGTGGTTTTAGTCGGTAGAAATCCGGCATGCCGAGAGGCAGGAGCTGATCGGTATCTTTTGAAGATTTCAACCTCCCATTGTGAAAAAAAATTATTCGGAATTGCAAGTACCTCGCACTGCCATCAACTATGAAGACCACAGAGCATGTAAATGTTTTTATCTGTAAGATAACTTAATTTCCTTACTTTTGAAATATTGACGAAAACAATTATATTGATTTATTTAAAGCTTTTCTGGCGGACGATGCGACTGATGACAATGATAGATTCACGACTTTAGCTTATTTCGATAAGTTACCAAGTTTTTACGTTACACTGTAGACAGTGTTTTCTTCAATTATATACAGGTATCTCAAAAAATAAGTTATATAGTTCTTGCACTCAAGCGACAACAGAGAAAAGTAATTCGGTTCAATAAACGATCTGGAATCCATACGCTCCAAAACTATTCCCAAAAGAGCCCCATTTTCAATCAAACTACCTATCAGACTGTTTTATTCTCAATTCTGAAAAGAATACGTCAAGCATATTTTTGTTCTACATTTTATCTTTTTATTTGCTCAACTTAGTGTTTGCAAAATATGCGATAAGAAATTATGTATGGCCGATAGATTTTCTAATTGAAACAAAAGAGCTATTAACAACAATGGGTTGAAAAAACTGTACGTATTTTCTAGTCGACTTCGCTATTCGATATGAATGTAAGTTCTGTATCCAATTAGAATTTGTTACTTGTTTGCATTGTTTCGGATAAATCATCTCTTCTGCTTGCCTCCTAGTTTTGCATCAATTTTCAGTCTAAATAAGACACACAGCTGCTGTTTGAACACATGGGAATGGCGACTATCAAAATAGAAATCGCCGATTTTTGTTCATTCTCATTTTTCGTTGTAGAAATTAATATGTACAGAAAATTACATATCTTTGATTTGTACATACAAGTAGCAAAACACAACTAAATATAATTGGTTATTGTATTTGGCCCGAAAATTGAAATGTTCAACATATCTTTCCGGAGTAAATTAAAAGTATTTCTAGAGAGCATGTATCTGATTAGATTTTGATAAGATTCAGTTCGGCAGTTTTGTTGATTTGACACAGCTAAGGTTATTTTTTGCCACACAATATATCTCACGAACAAAACGCTGTATGAACGTCATAGAGGTGTGCATCAAACGGTATTAACAATTGAAAGGGTCCATATAATTTTCAATAAGTTAATTAAAGCTATTTTTAACTTTATAAAGAAATCCGTAAAAATATTAGATTTTCTCCAAACATTTATTTAAAATCTGTTTTGCACTGTAGGAAATCAATGCTTTTGATGCTGCATAGAGTTTTCAAGAATAAAAATTAAATTTTTTTCTCATAATATAGTTTGATAGTTTAGATCAAAGCAGAGCATCACTTTTATATTTTAGTAAACTGTTCAACAAATCTACTCCTGCAGTTTTTAAATTGAATACAAAAACCAAAGAAACTTATTATTTTTCAATCTGATTTGCACACGCAAATTTTAAAAAATTATAGCTTTTTAAAATTGCAAAATCATAAATATTTATAATGAATAAGGGTATAGTATATAGAGTATATGATACGAATAATATTGACTCATTTCACTTACTGTAATGTTTCATTATCATTACTAGAAGTCTTATTTTTATTATTGTATTAGTTACGTAAATATTAGTGGGAATTTGTTCGTAGGGACGTCAAGGGTCGCTCCTCGCTGCTTGTTCAATGTTGCTTTACAACGATTTTGGGAACGAGTTTCACGTTTTATGACCCAAGCTTTTTTAACGGTCTTCCAATGCTCTTGATTATTTGCAGATTTAGCTTCAGTAACAATTTTATAACGACATAATAAATTTTCGATTGGGATGAGATTGGAAGATCGTGGTTTCCACACCATTACCTAAATATCTTTAACGCAAAACAACTCCTTTGCCTCTCAACTTGTATGTTTCGAGTCGTTGATTTGTGGGAACACTAATTTCAACATCATTTCATGCTTAGCATATGGGAGTATTATGATCTTCAACAGATTCGTGTGTATGAGTTGATCTTTTGTTCCACGCGTAAGAGATTCACACCAAAATACTAATAACATGTCCAAACAATAGTCTTCGCCCACCATGCTTTACAGTTTTAAAAAGATACCTTGGGGTGAATATTCTGCACCAGACGGATGTTAAATATACTGTCGGAAACCAGTTCAATTTTAAATTTCGTCGGTCGCAAGGATCTTTCAGGATTTCTCAACAGTCCAACCCACATGATTTTTGGAAAAACTAAAGAAAGGGTTTTTTTGTCGAAATTGGG
Source organism: Oxycera nigricornis (assembly GCA_963942545.1). NCBI lineage: Eukaryota > Metazoa > Arthropoda > Insecta > Diptera > Stratiomyidae > Oxycera > Oxycera nigricornis. The sequence goes on from OZ012661.1 coordinate 80,144,288, forward strand.
AATTTAATTATTTTCAAAAATCCTTTTTTTTAACTGTTACACCACAGCTATATTTTATCTCGAATGATTTCAGAAATGCTATGAGATTATCCCTTCAAGCCCGAACAATAAATTGATCATCTAATTTTCAGTGTTTAGGTTTTTTACTCCCGTGATTTTCTTTTGTCCTTTTGTCGCTATTTTTACTATAGAGTAACGTGAAAAATTTATCCAGTTGTTTGAACCTCCTGCGGAAAAATGTGTTTTCGAATAAAGCAGTTTGTATAAATTGAACAAGTTGCTCCAATTCTTTTGAATCCATTCGTAATTTTTTTCAATAATTGAGTATTTGCACCTACTATAAAATTGCCATTCTTAATTGAGAAGAAAAATGTAAGCTTTTACAACAAACAATCAAATTCTAAATTGTTATATTCAATTGATATTTAATTTTTTATGTAGCTAATTACGTAGCACGATGTAACTCGATCACAAGAAGTAGACGATCGTGACGAACGGTTATGTAATTCGTTGTGACTTCCAATTTTTTGATAACAGCCTGTGAATATGATAAGTTGGAAGTGGGAAGTGGAAACATGTTGTTATCAGTATATGACACGAGTTACAAGATGTTAAAAAATCTATATCACGAGCGAAACGTGGAGACCTGAAGCTTTTCACAAAATTAATTTTGCATAAATGTTTCCAATTAATTAATCACATTTTTTTCTTATTTTGATACATGTTGGAATCCATCATCAGGCTTTAAAGCCGTGGACAAATAACATTTGTGGCCTAAATTAATATCTCCTAGGGCATGGTATGTGGAGGTAGTTGATGGATGGAAATTTCAACGAACTACAAATGATATTCACCTCAGACACTTGCTTATGCATTAACACCGGAAGCAGTTAAGCCGCTAATAGTTTGTTGTTGCACAAAATTATTGAGAAAGTGAGCGCTACGTCGTATGTCATATATTCTGTCACAGAACTTGCCCTTCATACTGAGAATCGCAAACGAAAGAGACGATTCGCATCTTTATGTGAATTTTGTAGCTGCTGTTACAATGGCTTGTATAATTTTCGTATTGACCTTCAGCGAAACATTTATATGGCAAAACCTAGATATTTTAAACACTTGCAGATGGTACCCTGGAGAAGGGAAGAAGAAAGTTTAGATCAGGTTTTGCAATAATTTTTGCCGGTTCAGAATCTATATATCTATATCTAAATTGGAGGACCTTTTTAAATGTATTATTAAAGCAATAAACACGTTGCCTTCCAGGGTAATTTTCAGGTCCTAAATGACAATTTAATTTAACCATATCATATTATTAAAATCCCTAATATTAGTATACAGTAATCATCTAAAACCTCGGAAATGTTTTCTTTTAAACAAACAATAAAAAGTTACCTTTGCCTGCTGATTTGAATAAATTTTTATGATTGTATTTTCTTACCATTTATTATTAATTTTTGTGACATATAATTCAGCCTTGATTTTTCGTTTTCTTTCCAGAAACTATCTATTCATATTAACATTGATATACTACGAATTTAAATGTAGCTACGCGAATGTAACAAGTAAACGAGCTACAAGTTAAGTCCTAGTCGGCGCCCTTATCAAGAACGCAATCTATGACTTTTGTCGTAGTTGGCAGTCAACGTGTTAATAATTTTTTGTTCCCAAACTACGGCTGCTAGTATTGTTAACACCAATTATGATTATCGGAAAACACAAACCAACGAAGAAATAGGAGAAAGAATAATATCCATGCGACTTTTCACGAATCCTAACAAATCCATGAGAAGTCAGTATTTTGGGTAAAGTGGTTTTAATAGTACATAATAATTGATATAAATATAAATAAAATATTTTATTTGGTCTGTAAAATATACACACGACACGGTTCATAAAATGATATTAAAATATGGTATCATTGTCCAACCACTCCATCTCTAGAAGACGACCAAGTTAAGAACAAAAAAAATATTAGCCTACAATCAGATTATACCCCACGACACTACAATATGGGAGAACACCACACTATCTAATATACTACACACACCAGTAGCGTAGCGTATAAAGTCAGGGCGGACGCAGCTGCACTTTTCCAGGGAAGGTAAATTTTGTAATTAAAACATTAAATAAAAATTTGCCGAGGTATCTATAGGCTCCTCGACTTACGCAAAATTCTGCAATTACGTAGACGAAAACCTACTACTTTCGTACCTGCAGAGCCGTGGCTCGCACAAAAATGCTGGATATGACAAACTTGCGTAAAATTTATTTTCCAGCAACTTGTAACATTGTTTCGTGTGATGATAATATTAAAGACGTTACAACCTAAAGGCCACACGAAAAAGGAGGATCATTTTTAGGCCAGATAACTTTTTTGTTTTCACTTTTACCGCGAAAACATCCGGGATTTACTTTAAGCCCATTTTGTTACAAATCGTTTTAATTATCGATTCTGACAATATGTTTCTATTAATAACAGTTACTAGTCTTGAAGTCTCGTGAATAATGCATTTTCAAGCCCAATAAACGGCTCTAAGTGTCTAGATTCGCCGAGCATTTTGTTTAACGAAGAACCTAAGTTCATCAAGTTTCTGAGGTCACACACTCCATCATTTGATCGCCATCATGAGAATAATAGGAAAACTGAATCCCCAGGAAAAAGAATCCCAAGCCTGTAGAACATTTAATTTGCAAAAATCAGCGCTCACATCACTTTTACATAGCTATAATAATATTACAGTTATGAGCTAAAGCAACAAGAAACAAGCCGTTAGGTGCGACCTTTCAGTTCCACATGGAGAACTATTGAAAGCAACAGTAAAAATAATACTGATAATACTTTATAATAACAATGAATATGAGACATAACGGTAAGTGGAATGAGTCTGCGTGTTTTTATATGATTATTTGTAATTATAAAAACTATAATTTTTTTTTGTTTCAAAAGAGGACTCTTTTTCAAGCATTAATTGTTGCAAGCACAAATCAGATTTGAAAATAATTTTTTTTACATTTTTTTGCATTTTTTTATTTATTTCAATAATGACTGCATCAAGTTTATTCAAAAAATTGTCAAATCCTACAAATGATAATACGCTTCGATCAATACTACAAACACATCATGAGAGTAAATGAAATTAGGTAATATTATTCGCATCAATCACTTCAGTAAAACTATTAATGGCTTATTATTTTCGTTACTTTTTTGTAATTATGAAAGAGCTTTTAATTTTAAATTACTAAGGACCCTATTGAGCATCTGATTTTTTAAAGCATTGATCGCCTTTTTTAAGTTTTTCCGAGTTTTTTTTATTAAATTAAAAAACGGCTGTATGCAATTGCTTGAAAATTTAATGAACTCATTAAAATGTTAATACGCTTCGATTGAAATCACAGCGAAATTAATACAACGTACCGTTCGTGAGATATCATGCGTGACAGAAATACCTTGGATATATCAAAACAAAAAAAAACTACCGAGCCGAATCTTAGGCGCTTAAATGGATACATCAAACAAGTCGCTACGCGTATTCATTCGTAAGAAATCGTTCTAGAAAGAAATTAAACGAACGTACGCACGAACATTATTTCTTTCCAGAAATACTTTTAAATTACTCCTAAAATCGTAACCGTAAAGACATGTTGAAAATTTCGATTTCATTTTTCGGACTAATTAAAATAACTACATATACTGAGAAGTTAAAAATAAACCGAACTCGTCTGCGTTAAAAATGCCCCGAGGTTCATAATTTTGCATCAATGCAGGAAGAAGTCTATGTATTTTTTCTGCCACTGTTTCTGATTCCCCGCCGTGCTAAGGGGTGGCTAATGAGGCAAAGGGGGCTAAGGGGAGACCCGTTCATCTGGTCCTAAAATGCTTTTTTCATGTGACTTGACCCCTTTCGAGACACAATAACTTCCGCCAGGGTACAGTGATCGAAACAAGCAATACTGCAAACGTTTGGTGATAAAATTGTCTAAAAGTTATTTTCGAACGAATTTCGCAGTAATAGGGAAAACAAAGAAGTTGTGGCGTCCGAAATCAAACGTCGTTTTTGGCGTGTAACTCTTTTAGTATTGATAGCAAGTGATGTAATGTAATGTATCCACAACATACTGCAAATTGAATTTTACACAAGTTTATTATATTAAACTTTTTTGTGGGAACAGTGCTTTCTGAGATATGGGGCCGTCTACCTTTGTTTTTGTTTTCAAGATAGCGCCAATTGCAATTACCGGGGCTCTACGCACCACCCCGACGAAAGCATTGTTCATGCTATTAAATTGGCTCCCGACTGAGCTACTCACGAAACAGCAGGCCAAGTGCTCTGCGGTTCGGCTGAAAGCTCTACGTCCCTGGCATGAAGCGAACAATGGTCACTCCACAATACTACGGAGGGATGGACCAACGCTAGGGTAGGTAGACCTCACTTCTCCGATTATCTGTTTTCACCCCGGTTTCAAGTCAATCATCCCGAGTAGTGATGACGACCATAGAAAGAAGTGAGATACAGGAATCGATCGACATCTACACTGATGAATCAAAAAAGGATGGAAAAGTTGGCTGTGGCGTTTTCTCAGAACAGCTAGGCCTGAAACTATCCTTCCGGCTACCAGACCACTGCAGTGTTTTTCAGGCAGAGGTCATTGCGATTTACAAGGCAGTAGACTGGCTAAGAAATCAGAAAATTTCCATAAGAAATTTAAACATCTTTTCTGACAGTCAAGCTGCTATCCAATCACTATCCAGCGTGCATACCCCATCCAAAATTACTATGGAATGCCGCTCACAACTAAACATGATATCGCTTCATTGTGAAGTGATTCTTTGCTGGGTACCGGGGCATAGTGATATATCGGAAAATTGCAAAGCAGATGCCCTAGAACGAGCTGGCACTGAGCTCCAAGAGTATTCACTTACACCCCAAGTCGGCCAACCTCTTAGCTTCCATAAAACTAGGACTCAAGCAATACTACATGGAGGCTGCAAATAGGGACTGGCTACTTGAAGAAACCTGTAGGACAACCAAGCAAACTTGGCACGCACTGAGTTCCAGACGCACCAAGCAGCTCCTGAACACGAGTCGTGAAACCTTGAATTCTATCGTGTCCATACTGACGGGGGATTGTCTAATTGGCAGGCATGCGGAAAGGAAAGATTGAGCGTTCCCTTCAATGATTTCTGCCGAAATTGCAGAAAACGCGGAAGAGACAATCCAATACTTTCTGTGTGATTGCCCAGCATTATCCAGGAAACGCATGCAAACCTTAGGCTCACCTTTCATGGATGACCTCACGGAAACAGCTGACTTAAAAACTAGCTGCATAGCCAACTTCATACGAGAATCTAAGTGGTTCTCGTCATCCTGTAGGTTCTAGTGCCGTCTCAATCTTTTGTGGTATCACAATGGACCTATAGTGGCCTAAGAGAGCCATCTTTGGATAAAGGAAGCTGCCACTACAACCAACCAAGATAGCGCCAATGGTGAGTTTTCCCCTTTGGGATGCAATAGCTCCTGCCAGTGTACAGCGACCAAAACAATCAATACCGCAAACGACTTGCGACAAAATTGCCTTAAAGTTATTTCCAATGTGTTTTGAGGTTAAAGTGAAGACAATGAAGTTGTGGCGCTCGAAATATGTTCCCTCCTTTTTGGATGTCGATTTAGGCTCGTAACTCTTTTCTTGTAGATACAACGTAAAAGTGATGTATGCACGACTTGCTACAAATCAAATTCTTCACAAGTTTGCCACACACAACTTTCTTGTGGGAGCCATGGTTTCTGAGATATGGTGGTGTCGCACTATCTTTTGTTTTTAAGATGGAGCCCAGAGGATTCGAGCTGCGACACCAGAAACTTGAACTTGAGCTAATTGTACCATTGCGCACGGATTGCAATAAAAAAAATTCCTGCCTACCCTAAATGCACGGTTTACGTCAAAATTCAGACGCTTTGACTGTACTGTTGGGTCCAGAAAGTGGCCGGTCATTTAGTTTAAAAGTGCCTTTTTTGCGAGACTTCTCATTGTATTGGAAGCAATTACATTGATGGCAATAGTACAATACGACCAAAAGATACACCGACAATTCATTGGACAAACAAGGGAAAATCCGGTGAATGGATCACAGACGCTACTATGAATTTCTATCTATAGCAAATTTGGTTTTCTGGCACCGAAATTTTCAATAAATTAAAAATTGACAGCGCTTATTCTAAGCTAGATAATTTAGAACAAAATACTCTCGTAGTCATTCATTTTTTTTTTAAATACGACGTTGCGACGTTATTGTAATTTGTATCTTTTATGCAATTTTAAAAGAAGTAAATGTTGGGCACACTCAAGATTGTTACTTAACGCCAAACATGATCAAACGCTTGAACAACATCTATGGAAAATGCAACGATCAACGTAAGCATTTTCCACAAGTGCATCTTCATAGGAATTACGCTAGCCACGGATGGCTTCGCCAGACGCTGTATCAGCATTATTTTTTAATATAAGAAGCTAAGATGTAGAATGTAAGTTTCTTCTTGTTTTTTAATTCGAATTGTAAAGACGCAAGACGCTTGCCTCGTTAATAAATGTAAATTTTAAAAGAGAAAAAAGGTGTTGTAAATTAACTTGTTTCAATGATTGCCTGCTTATCATTCCCCATTGTAGTCGATTCTACGAAAACATATGCAATCAATCAGTTTCTGCTCATATAAGGCAGATTCTATCTTAATTGGTAACTTTCAACATTTTGCTTAGAATATTTGTTTCGTGTGTTATTTACACATTTTATTTACATTAAGTAGTCTGCTACAAATGGCTGGCAATCGTTTTTGACAACGACTGGAAACAAGTGTGCGTTTATGGCGAATGGAGGGCGTGTAAACAATGCAAACAACGCCAATATCCATGCTTCATACTTGCTTGAGCGCTAGATATTTCACAATGGGCATGCATTTTCATGTTCACCGCAGAACTATATAATGCGGTTATTCAAATCACTGCTCGATTTTAAAAGGATTTTTAGCAAATAAGACTATGTGTCATCAGTGAATGACAGCAGATTCAAGCAGTCTGGATGCATGTGTGCACATAAGAGGCAATCAATAGTCTTGATAGCGAATAGCTATAGAATCCGTTGGAGTTATGGCAAGTCCAGGTACTTCTTTCCCCGAAACGTCTGAAAACATGCTCGCATTGAGCGCAGTTTCATCCAACATCGACATTTATCGGAATTACTCAGCATCACTGATGTGATCGAAACTTATTTTCTTCTGTCTAAAAGATAGCAAGCAATGTACGAAAACAAGCCCCCGCTAATCTCTGCGTTTAGTTATTCACTCATCAAGAGCCTCGCTATCCTCACTTTGTATACTTTGCAACCATACTCGGACTCCCAAGAACCTAGCAATTGTCAATCAGCGAACACGAGTCTGATTAAATATCAAAGGCTTTGGATACACCGTCTGTCATTTCCGGGCGACAACACATTCAGATATCGCTCAGCTCCCACAAGAACTGAGAACACACCACAAATCGAGCCAAAACGCGCCGCCAATGACGACGATTCCATCTACGTCGTCAATGGCAATATCTTGGAGCCCTGCGTTGTATATGTCAAAATCACTTTTGTTCGATTTGTTCGAGCGAACTCGTTTCTAGCCAAACTATCAGACTATTTACCTTGCAGTTCTTCTCCGGGTCCAGCGTTCCGCAATAGTTAACCGGTGCCAAGCCGGGTAAATAGAATTCCGTGCTGAACGTTACGAAAAGGAGGAAAACAATTGTCGCCAGTAAACATTTCGGCGAGAACATTTTTATCTGATTTCAACTAGTTTCGGGACAATGATGTACGATTTCAATACTTGTATCACGGCGATGCACTTTAGTTATCACAGGGAGACATATCAATTTCAACGCTTATCTCTAGAGTTATTTGAAAACACGACCAGTTACGATGAATATTGTCCTCCGGCTTCCGCCTTTCAGCACAAAAATCAGACGTGTGACAAATTAGAATACGACTTCACCATTTTCCACACATGCAGAGTGCGCGCTAGTACGCATCTTACTTCAAACTTCTAGTACGTTCAGTAAAATCTTGGATGGTAGTGCAGTTTTCCTAAGCGGTAAGTTTTGAATGTTTCGATTTGAGTGCGATTCAAATCACACGAGGAGTGCAATGCATAAAAAAATTGATAACAAGCTAAACATTGAGTCAATATGAAATAACATTTTAAGAATGTATTTTGAATTTATCTCTTTATTGTAGGCTGTTCCCGTTCCAACATGGATTCATTCCAAGCCGTTCAACCAACACGAATTTCCTTGAAATTGCCCAGACTGTCGCAAGACTCTCGACAATCGCTCCCGAGTTGGTGTAGTGTACACTGACTTCAGTCATGCATTTGACAATGTCAACCTTAATGTTCTACTTCAGAAGCTAGCTAACTTTGACCTGCTTGGACCATTACTCTCCTGGCTTGAGGCCTACATCAGTTCTCGTTCAAGCAGTGTTAATCTATGTGGAGTACATTCCATTCTGTTCCATTCTACCATCGTTGTTCCTCAGGGTTCTTTCCTAGGTCCTCTTCTTTTCATACTCTACCTACCTCTGTCGTATCGTCTCAATGTTTTCTGTATGCTGATGACTTAAAAATGTACAAAGTCATTCTCTCACAAGAGGATTGTATAGCTCTCTAAAGGGATCTGGACTCGATCAATCTTTGGAGTCAAACTAATATTCTCTGCATAAATGTCCAAAAATGTCGCATATATATTTTTCCTTAAATCTCAGTCCAATTGATTTCAAATAAAAGATCAGTGTGCAGCTGGACGAGGTCCAGAGGTTTTTTATATTTGTTTATATATATATATATATATATATATATATATATGTAAAGCTCAGGGGCGTGGCGAACTTCATGAATTTGGGGGGGTGATAAATGTTGAAAATGCCGACTTGATTAGAAAAATTTGCCGACTGTCTGACTTTACAATCAAATTTCTTGAATATGCCAACTTCGGCACGAAAATGGCGACTCGCTACAAAATTTTAGGGGGGTGTCACACCCCCAACACCCCCGCCTCGCTACGCCCCTGGTAAAGCTACGACATTTCAGCAACATAAATCCTGAAAAAATATTTAACACCTACAAATACACCGCGAGTATGGACCGCAAAACAACATGCAATCGTCCTGTTTGCGATAACCCGAAAAAGGTTTCAGGTTTTCTGAGAACTGAGAGCCATAAAATTGCTGAACATACTTACTTAACAGCCAGATGTGTGATATTGTTAAGAAGGTGCGCGGTTTGGCACTTGAAAAGGATGCAGCAATAAAAATTGTGTGCTGTGCACATGCGGAGATTAAGGAAAAGTTTGAGGTCTATGGATTGAATTGTTGACAGTATTTTATGTATTTTTGTCAGTTTATTTAACAGATGGTGATCCTTTTTTAAATTAATATTATGGATGATGCAGGGACGCAGCCTCACTCAGAGCTCAAGTGTGTCTGGACGTGCGACAGAAAAGCGATCAGATGTCGCTATTCAACGAAATCTACGATCTTGGCCATGTTTGAGATCTTTGCGCCAACTTCGTTCATACTTGCTATCATCAGGACAATATAACGCTCCGGAACCAGACTTTATCCTTTGAGTTGAGAAAATGAATGCAAGATAAAATAATGGACAAAACATTAATATTAGTAGTTTGGAAGCCGGAAATGACGATTTGGAGCGAAGAAACGTAATATGCATTGGCACAAGAGTCTATTGTTATATATATATGTAGATGTTATCCTCGGGAATGCTCAACTGGTAGCCCACGACACCACAAAGTGCTGCCTAATATATCGTCAAATCACGATTAAACTTTTTGCATTGTCAGATAAATTCATGCTTATTCCAATCATGTTTGGCCGTGCCGTCATATAATCTGTAGTAACATGTAAATAAAAATCAATTAAGAACCAAAAAAAAAGTCCTTTTGATTTCTCAAACTAATGTGCTGACCTGACCATAGGTGCAAAGATTAACTCATGCGGGAACTTGGTTGTTGGTCGTAGAAACCTCCTTAACTATTGATGTAATAACCAATTTTACTTTAATATTCATATTGTGTCAACCTCCTCCGTTCTAGCAAAAAAACGACCTGTCGACAGTAGTTCCGGAAGCTAGTGGGACGAAAGCCACTGAATCTTCAAAAAATTCTGCCACGATCATCGATATCATTTTCAAACAGTTCATAACTTAAATAAAAATCGGTAGACTGTACGCTTTATCATGCATTTACAAACTACACATTAAATTTAACTTTTACTGATAATCGATGTAACACGTTCTAGGGCACTTGTCCAAATGAATGCTAACTGTGTTGTCTTGATCGCTAGTTCACCTCAACAGATTCACTAAGTACAAACTTTACTTTTCGACTTTTGGCCAGGTATTTGGAATTTGGAGCCACTGTGCACCGGTAGGATGCATGAACCCAATTGTTTTTTTCATTTCGCGCGATAATTAAAGGAATCTATCATTTGGAGACTTATTCTGTAGCTTAAGAGCGTTTGCGTCTGGATGTGGCTTTCTTTACTAGGCAGCATTTAATTTATTTTCAACTTAAAACGTTTAATACAAGCTGTCGTCTTGGAGCATCTGCCATCCATTTGACGAGAGTTTTTGGCAAATCATCTCAACAGATTATTTTATTTCGTTTGTTACCTTTTTGGAAAGAGTCCAAAATCTAACGAGAGATTAATTTATTATCGGAACAAGCTCAATTTTTCAAACGATAAACCAATTAAAGAACTTCCGCTTAGGTAATGTGTTTTTATTTACTTCAATGAATAAAATAACATTACATTGAGATTAAAATACAATAATATTATGTCGTAAACTACATTTAAATATTATTATTTTATTAAAGGTAAAATTATGCTTAAAACAGTCTGTTCTGTCTTTACAATAATAATCGTAATAATAATGAATTAAGTTGTTTTCTCAAAGAGATTGATATTTTATTTTCAATAAAAGATAATTCTTCATTTTTCCCAATTCCATATATTCCACCAAACATTTTCGTTTTCAATTGATAATAACAACTTGTATCTCATTTTATTTTCATTTCATTTTTGTTTTCTTTTTTTTTCAAGTTTGACCAACAGCTCGATTGAAATTTTATTCTAGAAGATGATAAACGATTTGGCTCTTCCTTTTCAGTTGATCAGTTTGATGAAGTCAGAGGAATAGGCCAATATATAACAACATTGATAATATTTCTCAATAATTAGTTTTATCTTCGGTTTTCCGTATGTTCTTTTAAGTACATGTGCCTCAATTAACACACACAACAAGAAACCATTTACATCTAGATGATAAAAAGTAGGTAATGTGTGCATCTTATTATATTTATTTTTCCACATGTTTCGAATCAAGAGAGAATTTTAATAAACGAATTACACGATTTCCTTCAACATCGAGGATTTGAACAATGAATGCGAAAAAATACCACATTTATACATAACTATATATTTAAGAAATATTCTCAAATTTTCAAACAACAGAGGAATGTTTTCAATTGATTCACGCAATTCAATGTATTTCTATAATCATTATCGATAAAAGTTCCATGTTATTCGGCTTGAACCACAAACATTATGTTTACCTTCGACTTTTCACATCATTTAACATATTCAAAGATGGAAAGGTGTACAGTTTCTTTGCGGATTGCTCATTAGCTCGTTCATTACAATCCTATAATAATCACGACTGCAAATTTCGTCAATGGTTTTTCGTTTATCTCTGGATGAGATTTACAGTCGCAGTTGACGCCTAGATGGTATTGAATCAAATAGAATCTCATGCATTTGATTTTGCAAACAGTTGTTTTCACTAACAATAAAAATAAGTGTCATAGCACGCAAAGTACATCGTTTTAAAACATGTAGCAGAACTTCGGCTCGTGTAAATTTTCCGGTTGCTCAACATTTTTGGCCTCTTTATTTAAAATCGTATGGCACTAGATAGATCAAATCAAGTTATATATTTGGGCGTTTCAGCACCGAAAGAATAATTCGTGTAGCTCTTTCCAGGTAAATATGTTCAAGGAAAATATCTAGAACGTTAAAAAACATCGCTAACGAATTGACTTCCTCATCAAAACTATTTTTGGCAATCAAGTGTATTGCCAAGTCGTTCCTTCCCAACTGGTTTTCAATCGATCGAAATTCCACTCTTTCATATACATTGTAATTAATAAGTTTATCTGACGTTTGAATTTACACATACACAAGAATTGAATACTTTCTGATGAATTTTTTCTGTTGTATTTTCGAAATCACATTTTTACACTTAAACACAAACTGCTGACATTATGACTTATTCGCTGAAAATAATTTCATTTCTATGGTTTATAATTTCTAAGTATTTGATATTTTTGCTGACATCTTTTATACTGTATGTGATAAAAGTGTATATTTACTTTTGTTTGCATTTCATCTCGCTTTCAGCCTATATTTGTTAAAATGCACTTAAATGGGCATAGTATCTCATCATTATGAACTGGATTTGACTGGTTATGTTACTGAACGTGTTTTTTTATATTCAGTTTTCAGACTCGATAGCAGCACTATTGGGAAAGCAAAGATACGGGTGTGTGTGTGTGTGTGTTTAAACGGCTGTATCCGGATTTAGTTCCTTAAATTTGAGCGTCTCGTCGTAAATGAGGCTCTTCAATGTCTCTTTTGGAAGGTCATCGAGTTCCATTGCTATGCGGAACGGCTCCTCAGCAACGGGCTGTAAAAGATAGGGATTTTCTTTATAAAACATACTAAATTGTCTTTTGTAATGTTATATCATTCAAATAAACCGTCATCTACTGAAACTGTTTCCTTCAATTATTTATTAAATCTACTTAGCGCATTCTAAAAAATTGGAAACAACATAAATAGTGTAGTAAAAGTACACATATTCTTCTTCAAATCCCGCAAAAATTACAAAAAGGATGAAAATTATAGGGATGCCTCGATACGCCTTTTTGCCGATACGACACCGATACTCTTATAAAAATATCGGCGATACCGATACTGATACGCTTATTGAATTCAAAAATGTAGGTAAAATAAATAAAATACAAGTCAGGCTATCTTTTTTAATTAATATAAAACAAAAAGACGGGTTGAGATTAGTTAATACAGTAAAACCTGTGAATAACGGAATTCCGTGAGGAATTTGTTTTTCCCACTATTGACACGAATTCCACTATTAACAGGTTCCATTATTGACAGGTATTTGAGTCGAACCAAAATGATTTTCCATTATTGAGAGTAAAATTAAATAAAAAACCAATGCATATATTTTCATGGCCATTTAATGATCAAATCAATTGATATAATGGACGTGAAAAGGAAATATGTACTAAAATAAAACTATTTTTTGATAAATGAATGAAGGAAAAACTGAAAATGAAAAAAAGCAGCGAATGACAAACATTATTATTTAAAGTAATCGGTAATCTAAAACTGTTTTGTTTTGCTTGCAATCAAATCATCCTGTACTAAATTGATGGATTCTACTATTTTATCGAGTAAAAATGTATTTTCAACATTTTGCGATGAAAGGTATTCGTCGATAATTTCTTTTTTGTCTTTAATAACCATGTACACAGCAGACTTGCCACATTTGTATTTTTCTTTCAAAACTTCGATTCCAAATTTTGGCTTCATGATCTTTTATCAAATTGTACTTTTGTTTTAACGTGAGACGCGAACTTTGGATTGGTTTATTATCCTCCTTTTTACGATTCATTTTCAATAGCGACGGAAAAATGTGAGAGTAATGAAGTTCTAATTGTGTGGTCAAAGTGTTTTTCGCTCAAGTGCAATTGACAAACTGAGCAATCTATGGTCGCACACACAAAGACAGTGCATAATTCATAGCTCTCTCGAATTCCACCATTAACAGGTTCCGTTATTGACAGGTTTTACTGTAGTTTTAATAATTAAAGTTAACATTGATAAAAAAATTGTTAAAAAACAAAGTATTTTTAAGTTTTGCGGAGAGTTTTGAGAGAATTACAGCTCAGAGTAGACAGAGGCTCATCCTCCTCGGACTTTCTAATAATATTTTCACAAACGCTTTAAAGCCCACCACTCGTGGGAATCTCATAACGTACAGTTACAGCACTAGATGTAGGTGTGACCGTGTTTAAAATAGTTTCGGAATGCAGTGCTGCATTAAGATCAAGACGCTTTTTTGTCGTAGTAATAGTAGACTGTAATTGAAATATTCGTGATTTGTAACGAGAATCAAGCATTGTGGCTAAGCAATACGTTTCTTCATTTTTCAAACCATTAAATTTTTCATTAAGAGCCAATATCAAGTCAGCCGCTATTTTTTCGATTGCAATTAAATCTCCCTTTCTGTCCACGGACTTCTTATGTTTTCCAATAATTTGTGTGTTTGAAATTGACATGACTACTATTTGGTTGGTTGGTTGTATTGGCAGCCCCCTTTGTCAAAATGCGGCTCACTTAGGCCACGATAGGCCCATTGTGATACCACATTTCAATAGGGTGCGGCACTAAAACCTGTTGGGTAACGAGAACCATTTAGATTCTCGTATGAAGCCGGCTACGCAGCTAATATTCAAACTGACAACTATTTAGATTCACTTTATTTGACTCAAACGACTAGTTATAAATGATACACACACACACACACAAACAATATAATTACGATACGTAATTCTTAATTTTATTTGCATGGAAAAATACTATGCGAGACAACAGTCAATCTAGCGAAACAAGAGACTGAATAAAGTGCGGGGAATCTCCGAGCATAGTTAGTTCGAGACTCGTTTGCAACGAAATAGACGAGACAACACGACCGTTTACATTACATCATTTTTAAAGCGCGAAATTTGAAAAGTATCGTTGAATCGGCCATAAAAATATCGCCGATACCGATATATCGGCAAATCCGAAATATCGCCGATATATCGGTATCGGATGCATCCCTAGAAAATTTAAATGTTGGTAGGTAATTGAAAGGGATCAAAAAAAATCTTTACAATGCTGGAAAAATTCCGGCAAATCTGGAAGTGATTTTTTTTTAGTTTTTTTACCATAATTGTTTAAATAATAAAAAAAAATATTCAAATTTGTAGCTGTTGAATTTACCCACAAAATTTATCGGTAGAATTTTTCTGTATCTGTATTTGCTCTTAAGATTCACGCAATTTTTCAAGTACTATTTTTCAACATATTTTTGTTGTAGTTTTCAAATAATCACATTTAGAAAAAATATTTCGTATAGAGGAGTACAACGATGTGTCTACAACCTGATTTTGAATTTTTACCATTATCCTAATTTTTCTAGAAAACACAAGCGATTTTCCACGTTAACCTCCGGTGAAATGTTATTTTTTTTTACAATTGTTTGCTATAAAACAATCAAAAAATAATAATTTGCTTAATATAGTCCATGTGTACCACAAACGCTTCTATATATATTGATTTCCAAGCTCAAAAAGTTTTAAGAAATAATATTCATATTGAAAAAAGTTATATCATATTTTCTAAAAATTGACAAATTTTTCTATGATTTAAAAATAATTGTGAATTATTTAAAAAAATTAACATTTATAAAACAACTCTATAATACAGTCGAACTTAGACAAATCGAATTTTTGATAAGTCGAACCAAGTTGGTTGGCAATATCGCCAAAAGTAGGGAATGTGTGTTAATTTGTCTTGATTACTCGAACTTCGATTACTCGAATAAAATATTTGGCCCCAATTTCGATAAGTTGAATTTTTTTGGGTCAATTTTAACCTGTCTTTTTTACGTATGCAGGCAGTTCAGTTTCTGCGCTTGCTAAGTTCACTTGTTTGACATACTAGTTCGTTACTAGTAAGTAAAAAATACTATGCCTATTTCATTTATTACATTGAAAACATTTTTACATGTGTTAATATGTCTTAAAAACGTACTTTAAACACTTTGTCTGTTGATCAAAAATTTAAGCTATTAAAGGAAGTGGAAAGTGGCTCAAGAAATGAAGATGTAGCTGTGAAGAACGGTATTACGGTAAGTACAATGTCTACTATTTTAAAAAATAAGCAGTCAATTATCACCGCAATGGAAAGTAGTGCAAGCGGGAGTATCAAGAGGCTAAAAAAGCCTATGTGTGAAAATGTAGACAAAACAGTCTTTGAGTGGTTTAAATCGGCAAGAAGGTAAAACTTACCCATATCCGTTGGGTTCATTAAAGAAAAGGAATTGGAGTTTAGTGAAAAACTAGGACAACCAAACCTTAAGGCGAGCACCGGTTGGTTCGATAATTGGAAACGGTATGGTATATTTAGAAATTTTTACATTTACTAGGTGTTAAAATTCCTTTTTTTAATGTTCGATCTGGCGTATCTCATAAAAAGGATTGTGGAGAAAGCGGTGACTTAAGTGACGAAGATTGTAGTAAATGGAGACGTGATGTTTTACCTCATTTATTAGAAGGTTATCAAGCACGGGACGTGTTTAATGCAGATGAGACAGGACTATTCTTCAAATGTCTTCCAGATAACACCTCAACTTTTAAAAATCAAAAGTTCCATGGCGGTAAGCATAGTAAACAGAGAGTTACATTGATGCTTCTTGCAAACATGGATGGATCAGAAAAAGCAAAATTGCTTTTTATAGGTAAAAGTAATCAACCTCGCTGTTTTCGAAGTGTTAAGTGGTTGCCCCTCGACTATAAAGCAAATTCAAAGGCTTGGATGACAGGCGCACTTTTCAAAGAATGGCTATTAAAATTAGATAAATAATTAAAAAACCAGGAAAGAAAATTATTCGTTTAATTGACAACTGTCCGGCCCATCCTAAAAACATCCAGGAAAAATTAAAATGTATTAAACTTGCTTTTTTCCCGACGAATATGACATCTTAGTTACAACCACTTGATCAGGGAATCATACAATGTATAAAACGTCATTATCTTCGAAGAATTTTGAAAAAAACTATCAAACGTTTTGAAGCAAACAAAAACAATAACATTACGTTAATGAATTGTGTTGACGATATAACTAACGCATGGAATATCGACGCCAAACCTGAAACAATTTCTAACTGTTTTAAAAAAGCCGGTTTTGGTCAGTATTCCGAATGGAAAGAAGAGGATGAAATTCCCTTGATTTTCATAAGTGAACGCCTGAAAGAAAAGAGTGAAGACGAAACTACCTTCAAACAAATTGGTTGAAAATTCGTTGAGTGTCTAGCGTTCCTATTTAAAAGCCAGTGAATATAAAACCGATTCTCTGTATAGTAGTTAAATAAAATTGAAGCATTTTCTGAAAACCAAAATAAGAAATCCAGTCGTCAGTCACAAATAACTAACTTTTTTACAGTAAAATAGTAAATACATATGTACATATATTGTAGATGAGGTACATTATGCGCATATGTACTTATATGTACACATATCCAGTTCGAGTTAGCGAAGTTCGACTGTAGTTTCGAAAGTATATACTTTTAAGCATTTATGAATCAATTTTCATTAAAATATATATATTTATAAAAAAGAAATGAAAATGAATTCTAAAAAACACAAGCAACATTAATCATGTAAAAAACAAGAATTTCAACAAGCTATTGTTTTTCCCCTACAATATTCATCCCATTTTTTTGTAACAATAATGTCACATAAACATTAAAAATATTAAATCGAACAGATATTTTCGCTGCAATAAATATTAATTGAAATAGTTGATTGTCGTTTTAGGACTTATTTTTGCAAAAATAAATAGATTTTACAGTCAGATTACCATATGTTTGAAAGTTGAGTTCTTTCTCTACATTCAAGAAAAATTTGTTTATAATTTCCAAGAAGCAAAAGCCCCATTTATTGATTCTTTAATCGAGCGATAAAAAATCAATAAACTGGAGGTGTGCGCGCACCCGTCAATCGATCTCTAAGAAAATTAATCGTATCTCGTGACATAATTTATTTAAAGAAAAACTTTTCAGACAAAATTTATAGATACATTTTAATTTGAACATTTTTGTGTACAGTAATATCCCGACTTACACTACCCCGTTTTACGCGAATTTGGAGACACGCGGTTTTTCTTTTTGATCACCGCGCGCATCGGCGTGTTCGGTTTACGAAAAGTTCGAACGTGTTCCGTGGAATTGTTTTACATACGCAACGACATTATTGATTTATCTTTAATTAAGACCAAAAAATGAGTCATTTGAACCTAACAAGAAACGAAAAATACTGTTTTGGAGTGTAAACTGAATACAGTGAAACTTCCCTATAATGGACACCCATGGAGAATGATATTGTGTCCATAAGAAAGAAGTGTCCACTAATGGGAGATTTTTGAGGAAAAAAATACAATGATATATAATGATACTCGTTTATTGATATTATTGTGCAAATTACAAAAAATATACAGATAATAATAAATGCACATTCGTACTTAGACTATTTATATAAAAAAGTGCCGAAAAAAATATGTATGTACATACATATCTACATATACAGATAAATTTAAAAAAAAACATGAAACCTAAGACAACATTAAGCAAAGTAGTATGTGATTTTCTTCTGAGTTTTATGTTGTTGAACAATTTTCTTTTCAATGTTTGTCTGGAGAGAAGAAACCTGAAAAAATCCTTCGGTATCTTCTGCTTCACTGAAATTTTTTTTAAGTCGATTTATATGCTTGAGCGCTTCTTGCATTTTCATAGGTGGTTCTTCGTCAGTTGGATCTTCAATAGGATGGCTTCCCATATCATCATGGTCACTCTCGGTAGAAACATCATGATTATCGTAAATTATGCCGCTGATATCCAGGGAATCATCTTCCGTTGCGACTTTGAAGTCTATATCAACGTATGATAAATCAATTGAAGGATTGTATATTTTCAAAAGTTCATGTAGTTCAGGCTCTCCATTTTGATACATGTCGCTTTCAACAGTGTTCGAAGGTTTTGAGAATCCTGATTTCACAAAACAATTCATTACTGTGTTTTCTCGGATTTCCCGTATTGAAGAAGAAATCCACTGAACGGCATCCAATACAGTGATTTTCTTTGCAAGGTCACTTGCACATTTTATATTGTTCATGTTGTCTAAAATATGTCGCAAAACACGTTTTCTGTAGTTTAAAATTTTTGATCGCTCCCTGATCTAAAGGCTGACAGGCTGCAGTTGTATTCGGTGGTAGGAAAATTATTTTAATGTTACAGATTTCAACGTGGGGATGAGATGCTGCATTATCCAAAAAAAGGATTATTTTTCTAATAACATGTGTTAGAACCTCCTACTCTAGTCAACAACACTGTTTTCTAGTGTGCAATTCTGGTTCGCAACTCTGCTAACACTATTTAATGCACATTAATGGAGGTTCTTTATTGTTCCCAGATTATAGGCCGGTTCCTAATTAATTTTAGTAGGAAGTGTGGTTTCGGCGTGTCGGATGGCATCCTCTTCAGGTGCTGTCACTTGCCATCCGTCATCGGACAGCACTACCACGGCTGGCTTGTTGGTGGATTAAGCTCGTTATATTTCACCTATTTTTTAATTTTCATCAATATTAAGACCGATTGTTTTTGGGAATGACTTTTGAGATTGGGGATTTCCGTGTAGAGACCATTTTTCCAAAAATTCGTTTTTCTTTTTCAGAATTTCGCTCACTTGAGATTTTCCAATTTTAAACCGTGCAGCAAGTTCACGTACACTACTTTTTTCCCGCGCACTGACATTAATTAATTCGAATTTGTCCTTTAACGCTAAATGTACACGAGAAGATTTCATTTTCAACCAACTACTGAAATGAAAGTAAAAACGAAACTTCGAATCCCCTCCTTCTTAAGACGTGAATCTCAAAATTATTAAATAAACAATTAATATTAACAATACCACCGGCGAACTGCTGAGAAAAACGCAACAAGAAAAAAGTGAACACGACGGCCATTAGAAGTTCTTAGAAACTGAACCGTGTTTCCTTTCTGCTGTCCGTTATAGAGAGATCAATTCAGTAAATACTGATGTTTATATCTGTCCGCGCCCGTTGCAGAGAGTGTCCGCTAGACAGAAGTTAAAATTCCAATAAAATCATAAGTAAACATTCGGGGAATCAAAAAATGTCCGTAAGAGGGAGAAGTCCGTTAGACAGAAGTGTCCGTTAGGAGAAGTTTCACTGTATTGTCAAGAATCGAAAATAAAAATTTGTGAAAAATTTGATCTACCGTAATCAATCCGAACAGTTATAAAAAGTAAAGAATTATCTTGAATTCAAGCATTATTCGTAAACGTCACAATATTATCGCTCAGATGAAAACCATGTTACAATTATGGTGTGATAATCAAATTAGACTTAAAAATTGTCCTGTTGACCAAAACACAGTGTGCTTTCAAGCTAAGCAGATTTTTGAGAGACTTAAAAAAGAAGCTGGGGAGGCGGCCAAAAATGAAGAGTTTAAAGCTAGTATCCGCTGGTTCAGCCGATTGAAAAGTCGTTGTAATTGGCATAGCATCGCAAAAAGTCGAGAGGCGGCAAGTGGTGACAAAGAAGCTGCGTCTCTTTATCCAGAAAAACTCCAGAAAATGATGGAAGATGGTGGCTACTCCAGCCAAAACATTTTCAATTTAGACGAAATCGGTCTTTTTTGGAAGAAAATGCCTAAAAGAACTTTTATTACGCGTGAAGAGAAAACCTTTCCAGGTTTTAAAGCTGCCAAAGATCGATTGACAGTGATGGGCGGTGCGAATGCAGCTGGTGATTGTAAATTGAAACCTCTCTTAGTTTATCGCTCAGAAAATGCAAGAACCTTAAAAAACAAATCTAAAGCTGGTTTGCTCGCCATTTGGAAATCTTATGCGAAAACTTTTGTGTCAGCTTATCTTTTTGAAGACTGGTCATCATTTTATTCCTGAAGTCGAACGTTATTGCCAATTGAAAGAAATTTCATTTAAGGTGATGCTACTTATTAACAATGCACCAGGTCATCCTCCTACAACTCTAATTAATTTCGTTCCACGGGTGGAAGTTGTATTTTCGCCACCAAACACTACCAGCTTACTTCAACCAATGGACAAAATAGCGAGCTTTCTGTTAACAACTTTTTAGATGCTTTTTAGATGCTGTACGAATTATTGGACAATCGTGGAATGAGGTTTCACAAAAAACTTTGAATGGCGTCTGGAAAAAGCTATGTCCATTTTTTTCACCCTTGCTACACAAGGAAAATCAACCTCAGATCCTAAACAAATCGATGGAATAATTAAAGAATTGGTCGATATTGCCAAGCAATTAAATTTAGAGGTGGATTATGATGACGCCCAAAAATTGCTGGATTCACCCAATCAAGAGCTAACAATTGACGAGCTTATAGAAATGCGTGAGCATGATCAAGACATTGAACAAACTGATTCGTTAGTCCCTTAACAGAAGGCCTCAGTACAATTGAAGAGGGGTTACAAATTTAGGAAAAATAGATTCCAATGAAGAGCGCGTTTCTTCTACAAAACGGGAAATAAAAAAGTTACTGGCATGCCACGGTGAAATTTTACCTGAGAAGGAGAAAAACTTAACTCGTCAGACGACATTGTTAGACTATATGAAGCCTTCGACATCAAAATAACGTCGGTTTACGTTGTTTTATTTATAGTAATGTAAATTGTTTTTATTGTCTTTATTTTATTGCACATGTTTCTTCTAAATTATTGTTTTATTTAGACTCTGGTCTCGATTACACAAACTTTATACGTATTTATATGCAAAGTTGAACTCCGACTTACGCGAATTTGACTTACACGGCTATCGCTTGGTCCCACCTACCGCGTAAGTCCGGGGTATTACTGTATTTTCATTTTTTTAAATTATAGAAAAAAAATCACGCAGCGATTTCCTGGAAAATTGTGTACCTAACAGTGTAAAGATTTTTTTATCTTAAAGTTAACCCTTTCAACAACCAACATTCAATTTTTTTCCTTTGTTTGCGGCATCAATTGTCTTGAATTACTAGGCTAAAAACTGTTTGCATCAGAACACACTTTCCTGCTGCTAGCAATTTGTTGAATACAATCTAATTTGGAAAGCTGTCAGATCGAAAAAGATTTGACACTGGTTTTTAACAGGTCCGCAATCTCAGAAGATATCAGTGTTTTGCGCAGTCATCGTTCAAGTTTTCGATTTATTAATGATGCAATATTTGCTCATAAATGAGTCATCGACGTATTAGACCTAGTATAAAAGCGCTATCAGGCATCATATATGATTAATGAGACCGCGAACCTGTTAAGCTGTTTTTCAGATGGTTTTCGTATTTATATTTGAAAGGAATTTTATGAAACGGAAAAGAAGTCACATAACGTTTATTCGGATCGGGCTTTGCAAACATATTTTATACTCTAGGCTCGTGAATATGGATGAACGATTGAAGGCAAAATGAATTCATACAACATCAAATAAATATTGCTTATTAATTGTAGCACTTTTTAATTTCAATAATAAATTAAATCTTACCTCGTCGTTCGGATCATAGTATTGTTCAAGATACGGATGGGCAAGCGCCTCCTCGACTGATATTCGATTGTGCGGATTGAATGTTAGCATCTTATCTAGTAAATCCAACGCTCGGGGATCAGCATTCGGAAACAGTTTTCCCCATGGAACTTTTGGTTTGAATGGTAATGACTCCAAATAATTACGGGCCTGCAACAGTTTGCATAAGTTTTTGTAATATTCTATTAATTTAAAAAAGCTCTTTGTCGCGTTTTGTGTAATATTGTTACCTTTTCATTAATTATACATTCGAGATCTTCTTTGGATGGTGAGCCTAACACACCAAGAATGTGATTCAATTGATCGAGGTAATGTTTGCCGGGGAATATGGGACGATTGCTTAGCATTTCCGCTAGAATACATCCAACGGACCAAATATCGATTGATTTTGTGTAACCCTATAAAAAGAAAGAAGGAAACAATGTCTTATTATATTATATACCATGAAAATATGACGGTAAATCTTTCTTTTTTATAATTTTTGATATTATTGATCAAAACCAAACCATGCTAGCGCTGTCACTCATTGAACAGGCACATTTAATTAATTTTGGTCGAAACCATTATCTTAAAAAAGTGTACGACGAGTCGTGTAGAAAATACTGAAGAAACGTATAAGTCATAGTCTAAATACGTATATCTTCCACAAAAAAGGAGACAAGCTACGGTGCCAAAATTACAGAAGCATATCACTTCTTTGTACATCCTATAACGTATTGACGATAATATTAGAAAATAAAGTGAATGTTCACGCTGACAATGTTATTGGGGAATATCATGGTGGCTTTAGACCTGGACGAACGACTAGTGATCAACTTTTCTCAGTCAACTAAATATTCGAGAAATGCTGAGAATTTAACATTGACGTTCACCAGCTTTTCGAGGAATTTAAGCAAGCATGTGACGATATTGGTAAAAGTAAAGCAATCTCTCAACATTCCAATTCGGTTCATTAAAGAACTCCTTTCTAGACCACTTAGAGAACGATGTGATCAGCATCATGTCTTGACGGCACATTTATTCCCCCAATCAATAATCAGGTACTTGTTCCCAGCTCAGTGAACTGAAAGCGGACATCTAGCTATGATTCGATGGGGTTTCGAGCCATCGACGTTCCGCATTACCGAAACGTACTGTATAAAATAATGCTACACTTCGATATCCCAACAAAGCTAGCAATTAAATCACAGATCAGGATCAACAACCAACTGATCGAAGAGTCTGACACTAATGTCGGGTTAACCCAAGGCGATTGGCTTTGCTATTCAACTTAGTACTCGAGTATGTGATAAGAAAGTTTCCTGTCGACACAAGGCAAATGCTATTATATAAATTCAGCCAACTCGTAGCCTACGAGTACCATACTAACACCTTGTCACGCTTTTTTACATCGGCCAAAGAAATAATACTCAAACTTGACTAGGACACAAGAAAAGTAAGTCCGAAAAACAACGGGGAAAATATAAAAATCGTGACGCAAACCATAAAGGAGACCCTATTAAAAAAAAGGTAGCTCTTGAAGGATATAATTTATAAAAATTTAGACGGATTTCTATACTCATATAGGTGCGAAATTAACAATGAAACGAAGAATTCAGCTCGCTAATAAAACCTTCTACTACGTTCTGTCTATAAAGAAAAGTAAGCTTAGACATAGAGCTTTAAATCAATTATAACACCTGAGTTGTGTTATGCATGTGAAACATGGACCCTCACACAAGTATCCACAAACATGTTGAACGCCTTCGAAAGACGGATTCTCACGCGAATAATTGGAGCAAAGCGGAGAGGAGGCGGGGCGACCAATCGCGAGTAGGCTAGAGGTCTCTACAACTATCAGACTGCGAAAGCTGCGACTATAACTAAAATATAAAAAAATACCAGAACGCTCACGAAATCTATAATTTATTTTAAACAGTGAATGAAAAAAAGCCACAAAACTGCAGATTTTAGATGAACTGAGAAGAAAATTACTGCAAGCTACACATTTTTATACAACCCAAGATATATGGACAAGACATGGTATACCATTGCACATGTATGAATTCTAATGTAATATGAATATTGAATTTTCGGTCATAACTAGTAATTCTAGCAGGCACTTATACATCAATGTAACGTCATTATGAAGGAGATGCGCAGAACGAACCAATTTAGACACTCGGCAGAGCATACTGTGTCTCATTGAATCCGACCAGGACAAACACAACATTAGCGATGCGATAACTTCGAACGAAAAGTTGTTCGAATCGTCTATGATCGACTACTTTGAGATTGAAATTTTCTAGCAAAGTTTTTATGATGATTTTATTATTCAGTTTGGAATCGATATCGAATGAGGGCTTCCCGGCTATACACATATGTAGACATTGAATCTCACCTTTGAATTGAGCATAATTTCAGGAGCTCGATACCATCTTGTAGCAACATATTCTGTTAAAAATCCTGTGTGATCATGTTCCGGATCAGCTACTCTAGCTAAACCAAAATCACATATCTGGAAAAACAAAAGATATATAAATTTTATAATTTTCTACAAGTAGTACTCACCTTAAGGTCACACGTAGTATTTAAAAGTAAATTACTTGGTTTCAGATCTCTGTGTAAAACATTTGCCGAATGTATGTATTTTAAACCACGCAGAATTTGATAAAGAAAATAACATATGTGGTCGTTGCTAAGCCTCTGTAAAATAATAAAAGTTAAATTATTTGTTGCGTATTTCGGAAATGATTTTTGAATAATTATTATCAATTACCTGAGTCTTTAATAATTTATAAAGGTCAGTCTCCATTAGACACTGTACAATATATACATCTTTCATTTGTTCTATACTATCTACCCGTAGAATATCTCTTATATCTATAATCTGTAAAGAAAGAAATATATCAAAGTTAGTAAAAGAGCTCAACCTATAAATGTATATACATATTAGGGTTTTCGAGCCTCCGTTTCTAGTCGACAAACTCCTGCCCACTAGTGTGCTTTATTTATTGGTTCGCAACTCTGCTAACACTATTATTACACATTAATGGACATTCATTCATTCATTCAACATTAATGTGTAATTATAGTGTTAGCAGAGTTGCGAACCAATAAAAAAATTTACTTCGCGGAGACAAATATCCATCAATAAGCCTAACCGTGGTCGTGCTGTCTGGTGGCGGATGGTAAATGACAGCACCTGAAGAGAATGCCGTCCGTCACCCCGAAACCACACTTCCCACTATAAATGTAATTAGTCGAGTTATAGGTAAATCTGTAAACCGCCGCTAATACTGCGATCCAATTGAAAGAAAGAATTTATGCTGATTCTAAAATCAAATTACTCAAACTCATAAAATTTAACTGTTAAAATTAGGGAATAATTAAATCATTCAAGATGGCCTAGTGATTTTAAATTTGAAGGTTACACTGAATGCCTCCTGTAAAGTAGATCAAAATAGAGTAAGCAGTTATACACTCTTAGCTGAAGAAGTATTGTTTCTTCTTATACTTAATTTAAGGCATGGGTTATAAAAGGATTAATCGCTAAATTTGTTGACTTGGAGGGATTCAATTTTTAAACTAAAAAGGATATCGGAAGTACATTTCTGTTAAAAATATAACGCTAGGCGAGTCTTGTGAAGCTAAAAGTTGCCGTAATTGAAGGTACAGGGCCTTCAGAGAACTAAATTACAATTTAATTTGACTGCGAAATTGCGATTAGTATTTTTTATCAATATTATGCTGTGTGCAGCGTAGCATTGCCTAGTTTCATGTTGGTCCTGGATAAAAATTCGGCTGACCACATATGACATCTTATTTGAGTGCTAGTATATCATAAAATAATTGGGAGCTACTTTAACTTTTCTTTTCGCTTTTAAATTTGGCTTGGACGCATTTTTTCGTTTTATGTGTGTATGTGTGTCATGCTTGCTTTTTTCATAAAAAATTGCATTAAGAGCTCGTTTAATTTTTCACCCCACATAAAGTACCTCATTTTTATGCTTTTGTATGAGCTCTAGCGCTTTTTATGAACATGGATTGATGTGCCTTTTATCACATTTGGTTTTCTGAATTTTTCTTTTCCAAAAGATATTAATCGTTGAAGAGATTTGGCTTATCCTTAGCGAACTATAAATACTCCGTGAAATGCTGACATTTAAGTTCAGATTCTCGTTCATGAACAGATTACGCTTCAAATTTTCTAGTACATTTTACCCTTGCGCTATGATTTTACTATATGTGAAAGGGTTACTTTTAAAACAAATTTAAAATGAGCTGAGAGTATCTTCGTAATAGAAAATTTCTTCTATTTCGATTAGATTGTTCTGTTGACTGTTGATTTTAACATCTAGTTCCATTTCTTATGATGATAAAAACAATCAATTGTATGAGTTTTACCCTTTTAACATATAATATCCTAAGCATGGAGCGCTGTCGGTACTCATATTATATATTTTTTTTACTAATTTCGTTGGTTGGTTGGTTTTAGTGGCAGCTCTCTTATTAGAGAAGAGAACAATTTGGAAATGAAGCCGGCTAAGCTGCTAATATTTATGTTAGTCATTGCCGTGCGCCTATCCGGGAGTGAAAAGCCCAGAATCTTCGACATTCTTTTGGAAAGTACAGGGAATTCGGACAGGAAATGCTGAACTTTTTCCTCCTCTTTTTCTGAGCTACAACTGCGACAAGAAGTTATTGACGTGTCTGCCTATTAGACAGTGCTCCGTCAATATAGCTATAGTAAAACTTATTGTTTCACGACTCATTTTAATGAGTTACTTGGTTTGGTTCGAGCTCATTTCGGACCATGTCTGCCTGGTTATTCTGCTTCTTTTAGTAGCAGCCTTTATGTAATTTTCCTTGACAATTAGTTACAGAGAAGCTAGAGAATGGCCGACCTGAAGCGCGGTGCAAGCCTTCGCTAAAGTATCTGCATCGCAATTTCCGGTAATGTCCCCATGTCCATGTAGTATTGGGTCAATTCAGAATGACAGGACATCTTATTTAATAGTGTACGACATTCCATGACCATTTTGGATGAGATGAACACATTGGACGATGACTGATTAGCAGCCGGGCTATCAGAGTAAATATTTAAATTTCGGGAATTTTTTTTTTTCGATTTTCCAACCATTCTGCTGCCTAGCACATTGCCATGACCTTGAAAATCGCTACAGTGGTAAGGATAAATCGAGTGGATAGTTTTAGGCCCAGCTGTTCAGAGAATACACCGCAGTCAACCCTTCCATTCTTTATAATTCATCTGTGTAGATTTCGATCGATTTCTTTGATTCACTTCTGGCATTACCCTAGTCCTCCTTGCTTGGGATGACTGACTTGAAGTTGCGATGGGAGCTGGGAATCGGATAAGCAAAGTTCACTTTCACTGGTGTTAGCCTATCTCTCCTTTTTAATGAAATAATTCAGTTAACTAACAACTATTAGTTATTCAGTTAATTTTGCTACTTGTTCAACTAAATTAGTTATTAGTTAAGAGCTCCAACTAAATTTTCTTAACTCAATTAATTTTAGCTGAGAAATTTAACAAAAGAATTTAATTGAATAAAGTTTAGTTGTAAGTTCAACTAGCAAAAAAATTATTAGTTGTTAGTTGCAGGAATATTCAACTAATTTAGTGTCCCGTCAGTACTAACTAATTTAGTTGTAGTTGTTAATTGCAATGGAATTTTGCCCAACTCTGGCAGGCTACATCCTTTTTAATACTCACTGACGATTCATGAAGTCGCAGTAGCCGGCTACCAGACTTATCAGGCAAGACATTTGCTACCATAAAGCGTTGAGTAATGTGGCTGTTCGAAATTTATTCTTCTGATTAAATCGTTCTAAAGTGCTTTAATGGGTTATACCTATGTGATTTTTTTTTATCAATTTTTTTATTGGCTAAAAGTATGCTAACACATCCCTAGAATTGAAATCAAAAAGGTCCAAATACTAATATACTTCAGAAAATTTTTGAGAATCAATTTTCTGAAGCAACTCCAATGCTCGAAACACGTAAAATTTGCTCGCTTTATACTATATAGTAATTAATATACACTGTATAGGGCACGTTCCTTCGTAAACGACGCTAGGAGAGCTTCTGTTTACTCGATCGACTAAACGCTGCATTTGAGGTTAAAGTACTATGTTTTGATTGATATTTTTACTGTTGTTTTGTATAAAAAAGTGTTACAAATGAGTAGTAAACTGTACAGTGGCCGTAAAGGCAGTAAAGCAAGTAGTTCATCGCAGAAGCGCAGCAAGATCAGCAACAGGCGTCCGCCTAATCGCCATTCGTTTGAGACTTATTAGGATTGACTGCAAGACCTATTTTTTACAATTTCTGCTTAGAAACAGACGCCGAGTGAATAAAGGCTGCTGAGCGCTCAATTTCCGACGTTGTAAAAGAGGCGAGACGCGGCCTTTTAGCATCAAGAAAGGACGAGGAGGAGAAATCCACGGTCTTGGAAGGCCAACTGTATGGTGCTGGGATAGCAGAGTAAAGGTTAAAAAATTTGTATATACAGTAGAATCTCGAAAAAGTTAACCGAAATGTCCCAAGGGTAATTAACTTTTTCGAACTTTTCTAAGTGGTTTTCAAAATTGAAAAAAAAATACAATAATAAGTATAGATTTTTCGTAAATAACACGCTAAATTTATTTCACTGACTTGGTTTTCATCATTACAAAAAAAAATTGTACCGGCTGGTTTATGGTTCTCAGTCACTCTTGATCATTTTCGTGCGATATATTAATTAATTTTTGTGGAGTCGTTTGAAGAAGCAGTCGAGACTTGTTTGTTTCTTTTCTTTTGTGTAATAGCTCTTGATCATTTTCGTACGCATATGGACAAGGTCTGCCACCTGATTTGCATCGTTATTGTTTTCAAACAATTTTATCAAGATATTGATGCTTTCAACTGCTTTCGAGAAGCTCACTTTTGGTTGTTGAATATCTTCCTCGATAATTGACCCGTCGTTATCATTATCGGAAACTTCGAAATCATCGTCATCTTCCGCAATTTGAGCCTTGTTCCAATTTTCAATGACATCAATGCTGATGTCAACATTATCACCCAGCTTCGACATCAACAATTGAACTTCTCGAAGTGTATCGTCGTAAGCACTATTTGATTTAATCAATTTAGACAACGGAATGTCGTCTTCACTATCGTATTGATAGGAGCCAAATTGCCCCTTTAGTGACCGAAAAAAGCGGTTGGTTTGAAAAATTCATACGCTCAGAAAAGTTAACTTTTCAGAGCGGCAACTGGAAGCTGAAAATCGGTTAACTTAACCGAGCGATTAACTTTTACGAGAGTTAACTTTTTCGAGATTCTACTGTAGTAAAATTTTGAAAATTCACAACTTTATAAGGTTTTGAAATTTCAAACGCGTTTATCTCGAAAGTGTATTTTTGAAATTTGCCGGAAACGAAACTCTTTCAGTTTTCATCCGAATGACTTGCCGTTATAACTGTAGCTTCTTGATATGATTATCTAGTGAAGTATTGGTTTTGTTTAAAAAAAGTTATAAACAATTGAAGTCATTTTTTGGGTCGAAAATGCAATTTTTTTGTTAAATGGTCGCCATTTTGCGAAAAATCGATATTAAACCATTATCGTGTGTACTTCACTAGCAAAACTCATGGAGTTTATGAAAAAAAAATTATTGTTCCAGATGCAGATGGGGCTGAGAAACTTGTCCGGCCGCGGAACGTCTTTTGTAAAAACTAGTGACTTTGACGTGCACTACAGCCGCCATTTTGTATTAAATTTAAAATAAAAAAAAATTTTGCACTCCCGAAAAGTTTCCCTTTATATTGATATATTATTTATAAAAGCTTTTTTCCTTGAAAAAAAAATCTTGAAAAAAGGCTTGTTTTTTTAGCCTTCACATAGGTATAACCCCTTAAGACACAGTTCTGAGCTGTTTCAAACATAAGTTATGAATTTTATCAGAACGAGTATCTTTTCTGTTCCGATTTCCAAAATTTTAATAGAATCCAAAATTGTAATAGAATGGCGTACACAGCTGAACGAGATGTCGATTTATTGTGAAGTGATCCTATACTGAGTACCGAGGCATAGGAGTATACCTGGGAATTGCGAAGCAGATGTCCTAGCGAGAACTAGTATTGAGCTCCAGAATTATACACTAACACCGCAAATAAGTCATTCTCTAGTTTCACTCAAGCTTGGAGTTAAGCGGCATTACACAGAGGCTGCAAATAGGGCCTGGCTACTGGAAGAAACCTGTAGGAAAGCCAGACAAACTTGGCACGAACTTAGCTTAAAAACGCACAAAATATCTCCTCAACACGAGCCGTGAAACCTTAAATTTTATCATATCCGTTCTTACGGAGCATTGTTTGATTTGCAGATATGCAGAAAAATTACTTCTACCGAAGCTGCAGATCAGAAGAAACGATCTAACATTTTCTTTGCGAATGCCCAGCACTATCCAGAAAACGCATGCAAACCCAAGGCTCATCCTTTCTGGATAACCTCAAGGAAGTAGCTAATTTTAACATTAGCTGCGCAGCTAGTTTCATACAAGAATCTAAATGGTTCTCTTTATCTCATAAGTTCTAGTGCCGTTCCGATCTTCTGTGGTATCACAATCGTCCTATTATGGCTTAAGTGAGCCATCTTCTGATATATGGGGCTGCCACTACAATCAGCCAATCCCAGTAGCAGATATGGTTATTAATAAAATACTTCCTTAAAGTTTTAAGCTATACATGATTTCATATTTTTCTATCAGATTTTTATTGTTTCAGTATTTTTTTTTAGTTTTGGTGGTCTGGAAAAAATCCTATTTAATAAAACTTGGCATATTCTTGCACTACAAAGATGTCCGGCTCGTCTACACCATCGCTTTTGATTCTTATGTTTCCATGAAAAAATGAAGTAAAGCAAACTAGAAGTTACACAATTTGTATGGAAAAAAATACGTAACATATGTGAGGTTAAAGGGTTGAATTAATTCTAATATTTACATTTGGTAAAATGTGTCTTTTGTCTTGGCGGCATATATTTTGTAGCTTATTTCATACTTTTAATGTCGCGTTCTCTTCTAAATAAATTGTGTTGCTAAACACCGCTAAAAGAATTTAATACGAACTTGCATTGAGGCGAAGCATTATCTTCCGTGTTAAGTTTTGGTTTTTCTTTTAGTTATTGGGTTGTGTCTATTCAATTGTATTCTATTCAATACCGATGTTAAATTCCGAATTTAACTTTCAAAATTCGATGTGCAGCTTAGTAGAATCGTTAGCGCCTTAAAACTATTTAATACGTTATCCGAACCATAAAAGTAACTCGGTAAAAATTCCTTCACTCTTGCATATACTCAAATATACACACATTTGACTGTGTAGATTACCTCAGATTATTCAAATAGAGAAAAAGAGAAAAGAATGATCATATATGTATTCATTCCTAGTGTCCCTTTAACTACGTGCATGCTATTTTGAATTCATATTTCAAAACCATTAACTGAACGTCTTACATTTTCATGCTTGAAGCGTGTTAAAATTTTGATTTCTCGCAATGTCCTCTGACAGTATGTCTGATGTTCGAATGGAGAAATCTTCTTGATTGCCACCTTCGTTTTCTTCATTGTATCAAAAGCAGACCTGAAAGAGAAAAAGTAGCTAGGTGAGACGCAAATTGATAAAAAAAACTAATGTACACCGACTACAACACAACGAAAAACATAATTAGCTCTATAGAATATAGGCAACCGAAACGATATGCAATTACGTCAGCGGTGAGGCATTCTAAAGCACTGAAATATTTTGAAGGTGATAGATAAGAAAACTGAGTTAAATATTTCACTGTTGTTGATCACTTAACTCGTGCAAATAGAAATCTATTGCTGCTATAGAGTATGAGAGTATGACTATTTCAGATTTTGATGATGTGTTTCAAGGTAAATAGTGCGCTTATCACAACTACATTCAAGGGATATCTTCTGCGGTCACATTTATAAATGTTATAGGACGATTGCATGAATTGGAGAATTTGTAGAATGATTCGTCCGCTGCCGCTAATGAAATGTTATGGTTTATATTGAAAACTGGACTAACTTTTGCGCGAGTCAAGAGTTGAACATATCAAAAATGCCTTTTTCTCAAGATATCTTATCTTTCTACATTAAACATGCTTATTCATCCTATTCATATAATCTGCTGATGTAAAAGCCTTTTTGGAATTCAGCGTGCTGAATATGACTGGAAACTGCATTTCACTAGAATTAAATACACCTTCTTAGAATCTGATCAATCAACCAAATGTAAGGTTATAGATATCAATATCGATACTAAATAAACTCTGCCACTGACAGTACAAACGTTTAGTATCGTGTTCTCATTGGCATGACATCCTTTTATTTCTTAACTTGATTAATAAATCAGGTTGTTCCCTCACTGAGCGGGTTTGATGCTTCTAGTAATGACAGTTGTAAAGTAACCGAAATAAAAGCAAAGTTTATGAACCTTATGTCAACGGCAATTATAATCAGTAGTTAACAAACAGTTTTATCCTTTTTGTTGTAGACCTTGTTAACCAACTGTCAACATTTTTTGTTATCAACCGTTCAATTTTCGAAATTTCAAAGCGTAAATCCACGTCAATTTCACAATTGCAGCTAGAGGCAATTCGTTGAACGACCAATCGCTTATTGTGTTTTATCAACATAGAATAGATAAAAAGTAGCACTGATACTGGAGTAAATTCGCTGCACATCTGTTATACAACGTTCTATGTGGAATTGTGTACGAATGTTAGTGTTCTAATTTGCATGGGAACGCATGTTATTCGCACACTGATGCTGCCTAAGCATGTATACGTATACGAATTGTTGAGACACAATTGCGGCTTCGCCACAATACATTTGTCTCATTCCACACGAGGAAATTTTGCCGTTTTAACTCATTCCTTTGCGCGAGTTTAGAGACGAAAACAAGCGCGCGCTCTCTCTCTCTCTCTGATAAGTATATATGTATATTTAGACATTTTAAGAGTAATTTAAAATGAATGTTTAAAAACCAAAGAATAAATGTCCACAAATAGGTATGTAGCTGCACTGACAATTTCAAAAATCTTTGGTGGCGATAATTTAGTAAACAAATGCGCAATGTATACAAAAACCTAATGAATAGCTCTGATAAAGCATTGTACTAACGCTTATTTAAACACATTCTTATGCTTGTGAACCTAAGGATATAAAAACATATTTATATACTTAGGTTCACAAGCATCAATCGCGTGGTTGTAGTCATAAGTATTGGCTGAAAAAGAAGGGTGGCATAAATGTTGTTTAGTCTATATATCTTAATGGTGAACAAATTTGTCGAACGCATATAAAGTGGTTCAAAGTAATACTCGGAAATTTGCATTTTCATCATTCGTACAAGGATTAACAGAAAAAAATGAAAACATTTACAAGATTTCTATATTTTTGCTAAGTTTCATCTATGTTAATTCAAATACATAAGGAACAAAACCAAATTATTTTATGTTGATTTTAGAAAAGTTAAAGATGTAAATTACCACAGAAATTGATCTCAAAAAAAAACTCGGACAGCTATTGCTTTATTTAAGTTTTTCGATACAAATATGTTCTAAAAACATATTTCTCGTTTTTTAATACGTTTTAGGTAGTCCCTTATTCTTTTTAACAGCTTCAGCTACTGGCCCCTCACAATAGGATAGCTCAATTTTTTACCACTCCCGTTGTAAAGCTGTTACTAAATCATTTTTATTCGAAATATTATGATTCTTTAGTTTATTCTCCAAATGACTCCACAAATATTCGATTACTTTTAAATCTGGCGACTAAGGCGGTGTTTTTAGTACGTGTGGACAGTTCTATAGTAACCACATGCGAACATTTGTACTTGGGATCGTTATCTTGATAGAAGTGATAGCTGTCTTCTATTCCCAATCGCTGTGCACTTTATTTAACATTTGCTTTTTAATTATTCACTTTGTTTGATCCATGATACTTTCAATTACGTGAAGATTTCTAGGCCCAGCAGCACTCATACATGCCCATACCATTACTAATACACCAACATTCTTTGTAAATTATTCAGCTTCCTCCAGACGTTTGTTTCACCATCTGATCTAAAAATGTTAAATTTGCTTTCGTCCGTAAACAAAACACTTTTCCAGAGGCAAAAGTCCTTAATTTTCCAAAGTCTTGCAAGTTCCTTTCTCTTCTGTCTATTGCGTTTGCTTACTTATGGGTTTCGTCGGGCTACTCTGCCATTGAAATTATGTTTCCGCAAAATTATTCTAATTGTTTCAGGATTGGGCTCTTTCCCCAATTGCTGTTTCACTTTCAGAGTAAGTTTCGGTGCACTCAACTTTGGATTTTTTTTATTTATCTTACCAGCCAGTGCTCCTTGGTCTCCGTGAATATTTTACGACGACTAGGCTTGAGTTGATTATTTACTGTTTTTATTGACTTAAAACGTTTGATTAATCGTGTACGATAGAATGGCTTATTTTTACAATTATAGAAATACCACGCAATCATTTTCCACTAGCAAAATCAATAAGCTTTCTTACTTTTAATGACATTTGACTGTGTTGTCTGCCCGTTCTCTTTATCTAAAACTAAATAAATTTAACGTCAAGGGTTTCAAGGCAAATAACATCGAATTGTTCGTGAAATTTCTCGCAATATATTAGGCAAAAACTGCGGCTTCGCCAACTGTCCAAGTTTAGCTTTGAGATTATTATTATTATTATTATTATTATTTATTTATGTAAGTTATCACATCTTTGATTTTTCTAAAATCAACATGCACAACTACATGCGCAATTGTGGCCGTATTTAGGCAACAGGTGGCAGACTTTATGATTTTCTCTCTCCTTGTTTCCTTGCAAATGATGATATCGTTCATTTTACTGAAACGTGGCTTAATGAGAGTAAATTGTACAAAGAGCTTTCCACATTGTTTATTTTGTAGATCGATCTAGTTCATTGTCTTCAATGTTTGTTGTCTTTGCGGTGACTTCCTGCCCACACCTCCCGTTGAATGTGTTCTCGCCAAATTGTCCACTGTGGCTAATACGCTGTTCATATCTTCTGTATTTATTCCGCGCAATCCGTTTCCCAAATTTCTAGAAACTTTCCTTGATGAGTTTTCGTCTTATGTTTTCTGTAAAAATTCTTCTGCTTTGGTAGTTGCAGGTGGTGATTTTAACTCACCCCAGGTTGAGTGGCACAGTATTCCATTATTTTCTCCTGTCTCAGTTAACCGCCTTTCTTTGTTATTTCCTTCTTTTCCGTCAATTTGTGATATGATGGAGTAAAATATCTATTTGAATGCAAGTAGGCGTTTGCTTGATCTTATCCTGTCAAACATTCCTCTCAATCTTCTCTCGGTTGCTTCAGCTTTACTTCCTTATATCCATCCTGACCCGCATCAACCAATGACAATCTTATGGTCTCAAAAAGTTATCGAACTGGATCTTCGGATTGATATAACTTCAAAAAGCCAACTTTGAGGCGATGAGTCATTAGTTAGTTATCTTCTGTTCTTTGTTATGACTGCTTCGGGTATTTTAATTGTGATCTTACGGTCAGTTTTATGATTCTCTTTCTGATATAAATCCACGATTCATCCATCGATTTCGTCTATCAAAGAAGACAGATGCTTCTTGGCTCACAAAACGTACTATTTTCGCACTCAAACTAAAAGACAAAGCCTTCTGCCGGTTCAAACTTCCAAAAACTTCACCAAGTAGGTTAGATTACCCTTTTTTCCGTTCAGCGGTCAAGGAGACAATTAGATCCACCAGGCAAACATTTTTCCGAAATATTGAATATTTTCTTTTCTCTAATGAAACGAAACCGTTTTGATCTTATGTCCGTTCCCTCAAATCCAATAATTTCTTTCCTGAATCCGCAGTTCTTGACAACTTGACAGCTTCTTAACCAGTATCAATGTGTAACTTGTTTGCTTCCTATTTCCTCTTCTTTTACTTCTGAATCTCTTTCAATGTTACCTTCTCTGTTATCGTTCAATCATCCTGTGATATCATCGTTCCAAACTTTCGCTGGCGAGCTTACGTAGTTCATAGACTAACTAGACACTAGTGTTGGTCCTGGACCAGATATTCTCCCAAATTCCTTCGTTAAAAACCTTGCCTTTGGGCATTGGGATAGCTTTAATTTTTAACTTGCGTCTTTCTTCAGGAATTTTCCCAGCGTTTTGGAAATTAACTAATCTCGTTCCTATCGTTAAATTCGGTGATCATACGTAGGTTGTAAACTATAGACCTATTTCCCTTCTTTCTTGTTTTGATAAGCTATTTGAATGCATTGTACTCTGTATTCTTCCCTTGAAAACGTAATTGTGCAACAGCGATTTCGCAAAAATCGATCAACTGGGACTTATCTTGTGGAAGTTATGAATTCAGTCTCAACAGCATGGATGCTCAACTGGAAGTTGTCACCATCTTCACTGACTTCTCCAAAGTATTTGACACGGTTAACACTAGAAAGGTCGCGCCTCTCAAAGTTACATAGAAGGTGAGATCCAATGCCAATACTGGATCAGCGTCCAATGCTAATTTCCTGGAAATATCCACAAACATTTACAGCGACGACCCAATCGAAAAATATGGATACTGGATTCAGGATAATACTGAGAATCCTTAGCCACAGAATCAAAGCGGTTGCAACGCACAGATCTAAACACACACCGTGCATCTCTCAGATCCGGCGCGACCTTCCTAGTGTTAAGTAACAGTTGTTTCACAACTTAGTTATCTAATATAACTACTTCAACGCTGTATAACTTTTATTTTCATTAATCAATAATGTGTAAAACTCATAGATGTGACCTGATAACGAGAAAAATTATAGTGGCGTTAGTTTTTGAAAGAAATGGACCTACATACAAACCTCGATAATCCGAACGCTCGATAATCCGAACGCCGTGTTGGGAAAAATAAAAATAATCAGAATCGTAAGCACAAACTGAGAGGGGGGAAGGTTGTTATTGTGCCTGTGTTGGTTTTTGCCTTCAGTCGCTCTCTAACTGCTACAGTAGACAGAGCACCACCGTAGTAAACATTGCATCGTGTGTGTTGTTATTGTGCTTATTTTAAACACAAGTTTTAGTTTTTATTTTCGAAATTCACTGTTTAATGAACAGTGAAACATTACTTGTGTACTGTAATTTCAAGTAAAATGGCTTCACAAGCGTCGTTTAAAAGAAAACACAAGACACTGAACATAGAGGTTAAACTTCAAATCCTGGAAAGACTAAAGAAAGGTAAAAGCGAAGCAGCATTAGCCCGAGAGTTTGGTGTCGGTAAGTCTACAATTACGGACATAAAGTCTAAACAAGATGCTATCTTGAAATATGCATCCCAACAAGATAGCAATGAGGGACCTAAAAATAGAAAAACATTAAAATGAGCTAATAATAGGGCTCTTGAGGATGCCTTATATTTATGGTTTACTCAAAGAAGGAGCTTAGGTGAACCAATATCAGACCCGCTTCTTTGTGAAAAGGCTCTAGATTTTAATAAACAACTTAATGGGCCTCCTGATTTCAAGGCCAGCAGTGGGTGGTTGGGTAACTTCAAACAAAGGCACGGAATAAGACAGGTTGATGTTCAAGGGGAAATGCTATCTGGTGATTCTGCTGCTGCAGAATCGTTTCTAAAAACTTTTGAAAACATTACCCTCGATGAGCAATTGTCAAAGGATGATGTTTATAACGCTGACGAAACTGGGATAAATTGGCGCTTCTTGCCGAGAAAATCTCTTGCATCACGTAATGAAACTCGTGCTCCTGGCTACAAAGTGAGCAAAGTCAGGGTGACAGCTATGGTTTGTGCCAATGCAAGCGGCACTTTTTCTCTTCCTTTACTGGTGATTGGTAAAAGCAAAAAACCTCGTTGCTTTAAGAATGTGACATGCCTTCCTGTCATTTATAGGGCACAAAAGAGTTCATCGATGACGTCCGATATTATTCTTGATCGGTACTCTAACACTTTCATACCAGAGGTTAAGAAATTCAGAGAAAACCAGGGGAAAACTGGAAAAGTTATGTTGATTATTGACAATGCGCTCACACATCCTGATATTGACCGCTTGAACAGCATTGACAACAACTTTACTGTCATGTTTCTCCCACCACATGTGACAGCCCTCCTCCAGCAACTGGACCAGGGCGTAATTGCCAACATGAAAAAGATTTACAGGAAAGAAGTGCTTTGGCAGCTAATTCTAGTAGATTGAAATGAAGAAAGTGTGATTGAGTTTACAAAAAAATTAAATCTTGAAGACTGCTGCTACATGTTGGAAGATTCCTGGAAAAGTCTAACTGAGGGAAATCTAATGAAAGCTTGGAACAAACTTTGGCCGAGGCCAGCTTCCAATGAGGACGAAAATAACGAGGAACCTGAACCTGAGCTTCTTGAAGAAATCGCCGATTTTTGCAATGTAATTCCTGGCTTTGAAGAGTGTGACCTGGCTGATGCAACAGAGTGGCTCAACAGTGATATTAATGAGCATGGTTACCAAATCTACAATGAAAACGAGATCCTGTCTCTTGTGACGGATGTCAACGAATTAGAAGACAGCAGTGATGATGAAGATGCTATTGATTCGGTCCCATCCCATGCCGATGCGTTCAGTGCTCTTCAAACGGCAATGAACTGGTACGAAAAACAACCTGAATGCTGTTTACCTCAGTTGATCACGCAAAAGAAAATCCGTGATTTAGCAGCCAAAAAACGTTCTTCAACCTTAGTTCAGAAAAAAATGAGTGACTATTTTCCAAATGTTTAGTTTTTTGTTTTCTTTAATTTTTTATGTTTCTGTACAGTATAATTTTTGTGTGTGTACAGTACTGTACTTTCTGTGTTATGTGATTGTATACTATGTATGTGATTGTATACTATGTAAAATATTACCAAATTCATGTGCAATGCATTACATAAAATATAGTTGCCTTACTGTAGCACAGTAGTATTTCATAAAACAAACTATTTACCTTTAACAATACAACGTGCTTCTTATTTGATGGGAACTAGTATGTCAGTGTTCATTTTTTGCATGATACATACTATGCCTGGAAAGCACTTTGTTTGGTAATCCGAACGATTTGATAGTTCGAACCACCTCGGATCTCAATTAGTTCGGATTATCGAGGTTCTACTGTATCAACAAAAAATGCACCAACACGAAAGTATTTAATGCTATACAGCATTTCAAGACCTACTACATCAAACTAATAGACGAGAAACTAACATGGACTTCCCACATAAATGATCTAAGGAAAAAACTGGCTGTCTTCATTGGTCTTTTACGTCGCTTCTACTTCTTTCCAAAGAAAAAAAATCCAAATTATGTATGCGCACCTCCTTTCCAACATTTCCTACGGCATCTTGAATTGGAGCCAAACCTCTAAAGGTAACCTCATGATCATCTCCAGACTAGTAACCAAGGCGTATAAAACCATTTACAATCTCCCTATGCCAACTTTAACGAGCGAAGTTTACAAAACAGCCCAAGAATTGAATTTGCAAAGCATTGTTTCCATGGAAAGAGCTAAATTCATATATAAGAATTCACACCGTAATGTGAAATTAGATAAAATTGAGGGTAAACACTTATAGAATGAGAAACATAGATAATATAGCTATCGCATTTGGTAGAACTGATCGGCTAAAAGAAGACCCCTTCAACAAAGCAGCTAACTGTTACAATACACTACCGGACAAAACTAA
The DNA here is from genome assembly GCA_963942545.1 of Oxycera nigricornis. Taxonomy (NCBI): domain Eukaryota; kingdom Metazoa; phylum Arthropoda; class Insecta; order Diptera; family Stratiomyidae; genus Oxycera; species Oxycera nigricornis. The sequence goes on from OZ012661.1 coordinate 80,184,610, forward strand.
AAACATAGCGAACCCAACTTCCTTTAAAACGACACTAAAAAAATATCTCCCTCAGGACCAACTTTCGAAGTAAGTTACAAGTACAAGCAGCTCCACTAAAATTAAAGCCAAACATGTAATCAACAGGAAATAATTCATAAACATATAGTCCGAACTATTAATCTAACTAAAAGGACACGAAAACTTACAAATTTGGTACTATCCCTTATACCGATTCTTATTGTCTGGGAAGTACAATGTACTGAAATTTTAAATACGGAGAATTACTAAATTTGGTGGAGAGAGTGATTGAAGGAAACGCAGGTGGTTTTAGTCGGTAGAAATCCGGCATACCGAGAGGTAGGAGCTGATCGGTATCTTTTGAAGATTTCCACCTCCCAACGTTGAACAAAGAAAGAGTAAACTTAGAGAGTAAGAAAGAAAGAAGAGAGGTCAGAAGTCTACACCCAGAACAGATGCAAAAATTGTTCGCATGGCAAATATAAATGCCGAATTAAAATCTAGCTACATCAAACGTGTATTATTTGGTGACAGCTAATCTGGATTTGCAGCCCGTATAATACGGAAGCATTCGAACAAAGCAAATATGTTTTGAAGAGTGTCGGCGCACAACTGAAATACTAGGATCAAATTCGCACGTGTTCACATGGGTTTCCCAATGAAAGCATGTATTGTGGTCTGACGATAATGATAAAAGTTAACAGAGTTGGATCTGATGACTGTCATTATGTTCGAAGATCCCCTAAAGCAGCATTTCATCATCAAATACACAAACCTTACCGTAAAGCATGGAGGAGGAAATATTAAACTTTGGAGCAGCTTTTCTTGGCATGGAGTTGGTTACTGGTGCCAATAGAAAACGATATGGATCAGATACAGTATAAAAGCGTCCTCCATGAGACAATGCTGCCATATGTAGATGATAGTTTACCAGTCATTTGGAAATTCCAACAGGACCAACAGGAGCAATGTGAGGAAAAGACTGATTTGGACAAAACGCAGCTGATGTTATGAAGTGGATTTCTTGTAGTCTAAACATCAATCCAATTGACAATTTGTGGCAGGATATTAAGAGAAAGCTGAAGGCCCAAAATATAACGAATTTCAATTATCTTTGTCAAGCTACTCTGGAAGCCTGGTAATGCATATCAGTGGTACGCTGCCCTCACATAGTGGAGTCTATACCTGGAAGATGTGCTGCAGTAATCTAGAACAAAAGATTTCCCACTGAATATTGATTAAATATTGTATCCATAAAACATAATAAATAGAAGTTCACAAAGAACATTCACTTAGTTTATTTCTTTTTTAAAGTCTTGTTCTTAATAGGTGGGCCAGTTATATTGAGTAATTTTGATTGTGTGCCAATCAATCGAGGATTTTTTTTTACTTTTTTCATACTCTCAAACATTCAACACTTGTGTTGTATTCAAATATTGCATCAAAAAATATTTAAAATACAGTCGAACCTCGATATATGGAATTCCTTGACAAATCGAAGGATTGGCAAACAGACCTTGATATTTCGAATTTTCAAAGATTTTTTGGCCTGCACTGCACCTTTACATAACGAAGTTTTATCGAAAAACCTTTACATATCGAGGTAGTGTAACTCCCTCACTTTCATTTTGTTGTTTATTATTGTCATGAGTCAGTTCTGTAAACTTGTGCGATACGATTCGGCTTCTGTTCTTTACAATGGTAAAGCGTAAAACTCTTTCGTATGAAGACAAAATTAAAGTTATTCAAGCTGTAAATGCCGGGATTGACAAAAAGTGCGACAATTCTAAACAAATGGAAAGTGTGGTTTCGGGATGGCGAATGGCTTTCTCTTCAGGTGCTGTCATATGCCAATTCGCTATCAGACAGCACGACCACGGTTAGGCTTGTTGATGGGTTAAGCTCGTTATGTTTCAACTATTTTTAATATTTGTATATGCGAAATTTAACGACTGTCAACCTAGTTTCGTATAAGCTTCGTTGCTAAGTTCAGTTTTTCCTGGGTTAGAACCTCCTAGTCTAGTCGATAACATTGTCTACTAGTTGTGCTTTTTGGTTAGCAACTTACTAACACTATCATTGCACAGTGATGGGGGTTCTTAGCTGCCAGCACCTGAAGAGGAAGCCATTCGCCATCCCGAAACCACACTTTCCATTTAAAACGATGAACCATTCATAAAATTTGGAAGCTAAGAACCCCCATCAATGTGCAATGATAGTATTAGTAAGTTGCTAACCAAAAAGCACAACTAGTAGACAATGTTATCGACTAGACTAGGAGGTTCTAACCCAGGAAAACCCAATTCTTAACAGTTTGGAATACCAGCTAACATCCTATCCACAATAATGAAAAATAAGGAAAAGTATGAAAACCGAGCTTTTTCATCATCAAAGAGGCTTAAAGGGCCTGAGTTCCAAGATATCGAAGATTGTGTCGTGAAGTGAAAAAGCAAAATAATTTGCTAAGCAACTTGACTAGACCAAATTTTCGTGCTAGTAATGGCTGGCTTCAGAGTTTCAAGAAAAGGAATCAAAATAAAATTGCTAAACAACGTTTTTTTAACATGGCAGACAGATAATCTCCGGATCTACCGAACTTTGATGTGTTCAAAAACTTTGATGTGTTTTATTTGTTAGAAATTATTACACCGTAATCCACCAGAATATTTGGCGTTAAAAAACTACGAAAAAACGGTCGATTTTTGATCTTTTTTTCACAAGTCCGCCATTTTTTTAAACTATTTTTTTTTTGTAAACGGTGGTGGATTACGGTGTAAGAGACCTTGCTTTTTAAAGTGCCGTCTAAATTTTTTGTTACAGATCTACCAATCCATAGATTATCTATCCGCTGTGGAGTAACGATTTTTCCAGAGGTTAATTTCAGCGCCATCTATAAAAGAGAATAATAAATAACAAAAAAAAATATTTTTTTTTTGTATTATTCAAATATGAAATAAAACTATAAAAAGATTCATGCCAATATATAAAAAAAATTCTGAGAAACAAATGCTTGAAAAATGGTCTATTTTCGCCTTCTAAAGTGGACTGGTACGTTAAAAAAATTATCGGGAAACGTGGAAGTGTAGACGATAATGTGTGTACTCAGTGGAGTGAAAAACTTACCGAAAGGTACAATACCGAGAATATATTCAATGCTGACGAGACTGCACTTTATTATTATTTTTATTTATTACTTTTATCGGACAAACCTTTAACATTTAAAGGGGCCTTGTGTCATGGTGGAAAAAATAGCAAGCAGAGAGCAACTGAGGCCTTTAATGATCGGAAAAGCAAATAACCCACGATGTTTCAAAGGGTTTAAAAGTTTACCTATGGACTATACATCAAACCAACGATCTTGGATGAAATCTGACATTTTTGGGAAATAATTAACGGACCTCGACAAGGAGATGCAGAAAATGAAGATGCTCATGTTTGTTGACAATTGTACCGTTCGTGGAGATCTTCCAAATCTTAAAAACATAAAAATTGAGTTCCTACTCCCCAAATACAGTGGAGGACATAATTAGAAGTTCACAAAAAAATTCAAATAAAATTCACATCTAATTCATTATATTTATTACGAACAGATGTCAAGAAAAACTTAATAATATATGTAACAAAATAAAAAGGAAATTAAATTATTTCAACCGTAAACAAAATTTAAAAAATTAAAATTCAATTCTTTTCTCTTAAATTAGGGGACATAATTATAAGTTCACCAGAAATGGGGCATATATTTATTAATAAAATGATAAGGTTAATACTTCGTGTGGCTTCCTTTAGATTCAATTACTTCAAATACACGTTTTGGCATTGAATTCACCAGGGTTGTAATATTGTAACTGGTATTTCGTCCAACGCTCTTATTATTTGCTCCCTTAGCTCCCTTGTATTTGAAAATTGCCTTCCATTTTCATATACTCTTCTCGATATTATTCCCCATGGATTATCTATGGGGTTCAAGTCAGGACTACAAGCTGGCCATTCTAAAACTGGTATATCCTTTGAGTTGAACCAAGCTTTTGTCTCTCGGGATACATGTATGGCAGCATTGTCTTGTTGAAAGACAAAATCTGGTCCAACAATTGACTCTGCGTGATCAATAAGCAAGTCTTCGAAAAGTTCAGCATACTTTTTCGAATTCATTCTTGTGGTTATTGTGGCCAAAGGAAGCTGCCCATGGTAACAGAAGCATCCCCAAACCATAACCGAACCGCCACCGAAATTACGCGAGAGACGTACTTCCTTATCTCTTCTTAGGTCGTGCCAGTAGTGTTGAAATCCATCCGGCCCGTCTAAATTAAACTTCTTTTCATCACTGAAAAGAACCGTTTTCCACTCATCTTTGTAAGACATGTAGGTTTCCGCAAACAGTAATCTTACACTTTTATGTCTCTCCTTTAATTGTTGTTTAGGCTTCCTTTTTGCCCAAATTAAATTGTCGCTGCTACTCAGGATTCTTCTTACGTGCCGCACCGTTACAGACAAGTCTAAATCTGCTCGAACTTGAGACGCATTCATTCTTTTGTTTATGGCTTTCTGCCGTATTAGCCGTTTTTGACGTTCACTTATGGTAGGTTTTCTGCCTGTTCGTCTTGAAGCGTTGTATCTTTCTTTCAATTTTATATAATTATTAATTACACATACAGATCTATTAAGCCTTCTTGCAATTTCTCATTTGGAGAAACAGTTTTCTTTGTAGGCATCAATTTTTGCCCTTTCCTCCATCGATAATACCATTCCTCGTGGCATTTTTCTATGGAAAACGGTAAATTTAATTTATGTATAAAAAAAACGAGTTCCTCTCAGTGTAATTAATTCACTTACGTCAAATTTCCAGTTAATTCCTCCAAATTTCACAAACAGAACTTGCTAATTTACTGAGCGTATAAATATGTCCGCTTGAAATGCATGAAATGTTCTGACTTAGTGAATTATAAGCAGAAGAAATCAAGGTTATGACATAAGAGTATTTCTTGGAAATGTATTTTACAGTACGCACAAAATAAAAAGCATTTAAACTTACATCCACATTTTAAGTGCAATTTTGTGAATGAGCTTATAGTTATGTCCGCCACTGTATCACCTCCAAACTACATACAGCCTCTGAATCAAGGGATAATAAAAAACTTTAAAGTTCTTTACAGTAAAGAAGTGGTGCGCCAGTTTTTTCGTGATATCGCCGATAAAAACCTTACGAAAATTAACGTGCTCGATGCCATGTGGATGGCTTCAAAGGCGTGGTCAAATGTGACGGATCATTAAGAAATGTTTTAAGAAATGCGGGTTCAAACACTATCAACATGATGAAGAAAGAATTGCAGAGGATTGTAGTGCTGTTGATACACCACCTAATGAATATGAAACTCCTGAACGATGGAGCAAAGTTACGAAAAGCTCAAAATTGAAGAACTTACATTCGATTAGTTTGTCAGCTTTGATGATGATCTGGTTATATGCGGTGAGTTAAGCGATGCAGATATCATCGCATCCGTTTCCGAAGATACGGAAGAAGTTGCCGGCGCACATACGGCAAAATGACCACTTTAGGGGGTCAAAAATAGATTTTTTTACTTTAATATAAGGGTTAAAATTTCTCATATTCTTCGAGTCAAATTGTTAGTCCATTGTGCTGGCCATAAATATTCTTGGTAATGTTTATAGCAAAGGCGCGCGAGGCTCCGACAGAAAAGCCTAATGCAGTGTACGGCTAGTTGCATACGAAACCCGAAAGCATTATAACGTGTTATTTTCGTTCACCTCGTGCAAACATCTCAATATTTGTTATGGACGTAGAAGTCACAGGTATGTTTAGTAATAACGAAATTTCTTTTACCCTAGTTATACACTACATACACTAATAAATGACGATTTCCTTCCACTACTAGTTTTCATTTTGAAAAAATATTTCCTTAGACTTTCAAAAAAAGTTCCGCTTAGTACCGCTTTCTGTCATCAATATTCACACTTGTGCGTTTCTTGACTACTAGTGTTGTGAATTCTAGGAACTCAATCCAACTCATTGTGATACTTGATCATTTTTTTCACAGGTAGTCGGAGTGGACCAAAGCACTCATAATTAAACATTAGAAAAAGGGATCTGGTTTTAATGTTTAAAAGCGAAAACTTTTACAAAAAAAGCCGCGAGGTGCGACCCATGAGGTCCACACGGTCAACTTCCCAGTAATATCTACATAGATATTAAAAATATTAAACACAATAAAAGTTATGGAAATAATACTACTTCAAATAATAAAAATGTACCTCTCATAAAAATTATTGGAATGATTTAATATTAATCGTAACATCTACCCGAGCGTCATTTGATTACGTAAGGATTTTGGTGCATTGGTTTGATTGATTATTCACGCGGATCAATCGGAGGGGGGACACGTTACAAAGCAGTTTTTTTCATTAAAGTTAAAACAAGGTGCTGTGAAGACTATTGAAAATCTGCTCAAATTTTGCAAATATTAATAAACTTTGATTGACTTTACAACAATGTCTTTAGAATAAGAGATTTAAGGTATAATGATTCGAATGAACCTTTTTTACATGGTGACTTTGAAGATTTTGATACGCGTCGATTGACACCTTAATGATGAAAAGATTATATTTGGTTCTCGAGATATAATGAATGACGTAAATGACCTTGAACGTTTAATGATTTTTTATTTTTTATTTAATTTTTTTTGTTAACATGAAAAAAATTTGCTGATTTTTACACAAGAACTATTTGGAGTATATAAATAATATAAACATTGATTACTTAGGATTGAAAATCAGGTTAAAAATTTTGTGTTTTTGAAAAAAACCGTAATTTTTTGCACTTTTTTTAAAAAAATTAAAAAACGGCTCCAACGATTTTTTTAAAAATTTGATAGATTCACGAAAATATTAATACCCGTCGATTGACACCTTAATGATGAAAATCGCATGTTTGGTTCGTGAGATATAGCGCATAACATGGTTGACCTTCAAGGGGTGAAAACAGCAAACCCCCCCGACCGAAGTTTCCCAAAAACTAATCAGCTCTTAAGATTACAAAGACGCTTCTATTGACACCTTAACAAAGTCGATACGACTTTGTTTACGTGAGTTATGCTCGTAGAAAAACTGCCCGCGAACGCACATACGTACGTACGTACGTACATACACACACACACATACATACATACTTCTTTCTAAAAACACTTTATATATACTCTATAGACCTCAAAACGTAAAGAAAAGTTGAAAATTTCAATTTCGATTTTCGAGGCGATTACAAGAACTTCCCATATACTGGGAAGTTAACAATCATCGTCTCAGTGTGTAGAACGATTAACTGGTTACATATTGAACAACTTTACTGAATATAAACTGTCGAAAGACTATATAAATGAAATTAAGTGTGTTCTGAAAGTGTTTGTTTCAAAATTGTTACAAAAGTGGAAAAAATCGAATCAGACTATGGAAAGATTTATGAAATGCAATTCAAAATGGTTAGCGAACGATTTGGTCTTGCCTGCAGTGGACACTTCAAGCGCAAACAATAATTTGCAAGTGAAAAAACCCAGAGGTAGACCTGCAAAATCTTTTGAAGAGAGCTCTCTACGAACAAAACGAAGGATGATAAAGCCAATTGTTTCTGAGTCAAGCCCAGAGCTATTGTGTTCTGTTGCTCAAGCCAGCCTTACTAAGAGCGGAAAAAGGACAGCTGCCCAACTTAGCCTTAACTACAAGCCCTAACAGATACAAACGCATGAAGCAAATTCACGACACGCCATCATATTCGGCTATAAGGCCTTACTCTCCTGAAGAAGCCTTAGCGCTCATAATTGACTCAGATATGGGAAAAGAAGATTACATTCATTGACAAAAAGGAGCAAAATTGCGAGGCGCTAACATCTATCCAGTTTACAATGTCATAGCACAAACAAAAAGGCAGTGTGTTACCCGAATAATATAAAAATTACGGAGACTGAAGTGCGGATTCCAGTTCAAGATATTTTGGACCATACAATACAAAGACTTCCTCATGTGCAGCAGGATGTACTTATGTTACACCACGATCACGAGAAAAACTCAGCGATCGAAGTCATTTATGGGGTCTTGATGGAAGCGGTGGACATTCCATTTACAAACAATGTTTTGCCAACAATTCATTGTATGGAGACACTAACATAATTCTATGTACTATAGTTCCATTGCAAATGTCAGAGGTCACAACGAATGGAAAACAGATTTTCTGGCAAAATCCAAGTCCGTCTTCGTCGAGATATAACCGCATCATTTGCCTGAAGATTGAGGAGACAAAGGAATCAGTAAAACTCTATTACGAAGCAATAGAGAAACAAATGTCAAGTTTGCAGCCTACTGAGGTCACTGTTGGGGATAAATCTTACACATTTAATCATCATGCTGTGTGCACAATGATGGACGGGAAGACATGCAACGTACTCACAAACACTTCGTCATTACAAGCGTGTAATGTGTGCAAGGCAACACCCAAGGATGTCAACAACCTTGACTTACTTTTGCAGAAACAATATCCTACGACAAGTTCATTTAAGTTTGGGGTATCTGTACTGCACTCATACCTTAGATGTTACGAGTACTTGTTACACACCTCATATAAAGTAGAATTACAGCAATGGCAAGCGAGGCGCACAGAAGCCAAAAGAAATATAAAAAAGAGAAAAGAAGAAATAACCACTAAGTTTTACCAGCAAATGAAATTAGTGGTAGACCAACCGAAGCAGGGTGGGAGCAACTCAAAAGATGGGAATACGGCAAGGAAGTTTTTTTTCTGAGCCTGCAAAATCTGAGGCTATCACAGGCTTAGATCATGTAATTATAGATAGATTTGCCAACATTCTGAGTGTCTTATCATGTGGGTTTAGCGTGAACTACGTTAATTTTAAATAATACTGCATCGAAACAGCAAAAATGTGCTTAGAACGTTACAACTGGTACAAAATGAGTGCCACAAACTACTAATACACGGTGCAGACATAATAATTTTTTAGCTTTGAACACCTTTTAGGTAGGTAGGTCCTTACAAACCTTCTCAAGCCTCAACACAAAGCAACCTTTATAGGTCTGAAACATTTCTAAGCACAAATGCACATATTATTTCACATCTTTGATTTTTGACCTCCTAAAGTGGTCATTTTGCCGTATGTGCGGCGAGGACAATGGAGACAGCGAGGTCGAAGCACCGGACCCAGACCCCACACTTCGTGATGCGCAATGTGGTATTACCACCATGCGGAGATTCTTAAAAACGGAAACTGTGATGAGTGAACAGGCAATCCAATCC